>APFE030403103.1:111228-121341 GCA_000404065.3 Pinus taeda
TATTTATTGATTTTATATTTAACTATTTTTTTTGTGCGTTTTGGGGCAGGGTTATTAATGTACGATGAGCCTGCATTTTTAATTTTTTTTTCACTAATGTCATGAATACCCAAATTAATAATAAAATATTTCACCAATATCCAAATTAATAATAAAAGATTTCATGGATACCCAAATTAAACAAGTTAGAATTATTTGGGACATGTACCTCTTTTAAAATTTAATGATTTTGATTGCTTTACATATTATGACATGGAAATTATGTGAAAATTTCATGGGCGCTTTTAGGCTGAAAGTTCCTCTAATGAGTGTGATCCACGACATGTTGGGACTAGCATCGATAAGGCACTAGAAGCAAGGTTGCTTGGTAATGATAGTGTGGCCTTAGGATGTGAAATACATGTGTTGTGTACATGTAGCATATGCAGTGTTGTGTACCTATGATGTTGTGTGCATGTTGTATATAGGGTGTTGTGTGCATGTAGCATATGCAGTATTGTGTACATATGGTGTCGTGTGCATGTTGCATATGTGATGTTGTGTGCATGTTGCATATGTGGTGATATGTACATGCCATATATACAATGCTATCTACAAATGGTGGTGTGTACATGTGGTGCTATATACATGTTGTACATGTGGTGTTGTGTGCGTGCGATGTTATGTACATGTTGTACATGTGGTGTTGTGTACATGTTGTGCAAGTGGTGTTGTGTACATGTGATGTTGTGTACATGTTGTGTAGGTGGTGCTATGGACATGTGGTGTTATGTACACATTGTGTAGGTGGTGTTGTGTACATGTGGTGTTGTGTACACGTTGTGGAGGTGGTTCTATGTACAGGTGGTACTGTATACATATTGTACATGTGGTACTGTTGTACATGTGGTATTGTGTACATGTCATACATGTTGCGTTTTACACATGTGGTATTGCATACATGTCATACATGTTGTGTTGTGTACATGTGGTATTATGTGCATGTCGTACATGCTGTTTTGTGCACATGTGGTATTGTCTATGTGTTTTGTGTAGTCGTTATATCGTGACAGGTGTATGTGTTTTGTTGTACACCGGGTATAGGTGTATATATTGTGTCGTACACCGGGTGTAGTTATATGAGTTGTGTTGTACATTAGGTGTAGGTGTATGTGTTGTGTTGTATGCCGGGTGAAGCTGTATGTGTTGTACACTGGGTGTAGGTGCATGTATTATGCGATGTTGTACGTTGTGTGTGGATGTATATGTTGTGATGTACATTTTGTATGTTTATGTGATTGAAGAGAAGAGAAGCACTAGGTTCTTTCCAGGTGTGGAAACCAATCTGGCATGTGTACAAAAAGGACAAAGGAAAAAGGTAGAATCAAAGGACCGATTAAAGGATAAGTATCAATATTTTATTTCAGTTTTATTATGCATGTGATCTATTATTCTGGTTTATGATGATTGCACACGATTCATGATTTTAATCTATGATGGTTTGTTCTGAGCTAACCAGATGTGATATGTTTATACGTGATGTTTTGATCAAAGAGATAGTTTGACTTGTTGTCACAAGAGGTAAACAAAGTTGTAGGTGTACCTTATTGACAAGCTACCAATGAGGTAGGTTTGAAATTATTTCAAATTATTTTGAATCTAATAGAAATTATGTGCTTGGTACAGGGAACATGGGAAATTCCCGGTTTGGGTGATTGAAGCTAATTGCAAGAATTATCAGTAGTAGAAAAAAGGAATTAGAATAGGCAGTATTATGCTGGTAAAGCACTTCCGGAGCAGGGCCATTGTGGGACACTGGTACCCAATAATGTCCATTTATTTCCATGAGAATTCTATGACCGATATGACGATTCTGAGGTAGGGATATGCCTTGGATTTTGGACCTTCCCATGCAAGGAAACCTTGCCAAGGGAAGGGTCACCTAAGGGACTGTGTAGGAGAGAAGATGATTCTCGCGAAACTTAGAAGGTGTGTGAATGCATGGAAGGGGTCATTGTATTTCCCGAGGGACTTTGTAGAAGAGAAGGAAAGGTCTGGGAATGAATGTTTTTTGGTCATTAGCATTGCCAGATGGAATCATATGCACATTGGGAGTATGCCCTAAAACAATGAGCTGGTAACTGTTCACTGAGGGAACAAGTAGCGGAAGGATTGTAGCGCTGGACATTGGATGCGAACTTTGACTTTGGTAGTGGATTTTGGACTTCTTAGGAAGGAAATATGCATATGTATATATGTGTATATTATTGTAAATATTATATCAAGTTGGATTTATAAAGTTCCATGGACAGTATGATTCTTTTCTGGTTGAAGAAAATGTGTATGAGTATATATGTGGTTGATATTGGAAATACTGTAATGAGCTGCATTATAAAGCTCCAGTAAAAAATATGTTTGTCATGTTTCAACAGTGGTCATTGTAAATACTACAACAAGTTGTGTTATAAATCTTTGTGGGTAGTATGTTTTGTTTTCAGTGGTTTATTGATTTATAAGTGTCATTGAACACCGAGGATGGTGTTCCCTTAAGGGGGAAGGGTCTGTAACAACCCCAGGTTAAAAATTCCATGTATTAAAGTTAATAAAGGAAAAATAAGACCAAGGTCACGGGACACATATTCCAAGTTGAATTTTGGGTCAAACATCCTAGTGTGGGTGTTCATTTGGTTTATTATGGCTAAGGAAATTGGAAATGACAATGGCAAAGGAATTGAAAAGGAAAAGTGGCATTAATTGCATTTATTTATGAAAATAAAGGAAATTAGGAGAAAAGGAAGGTGAAAGGTCACAGGTTGCATGTGAGGAGGAAAATAATGGAAATTGAAGAAAATAGAGGCCTCATTGATAAAAAGGATTTTGAGGACCAGTTCACAACTTCTTTTTTCAGTTAATTTTTGGTGCTCTATCTCTATTCTCTCTATCCTCTCTCTTGGAAATTTAGAGCATTCTTGGAGCACTCTAGCATTGGAGGAAGAAAGGAAAAGGAAGGACACAAAAGCAGAGGGAAGCAAAGATCAAGCAAGGAAAATTGGGATCAAGCAGATACAATGGGATTAATTGCAGGTATCAAGTTGTATGCATAATTTCCTTACTAATTTTGGCATGCATGGTACATGAATGTGTGTATTTGGTTCTTTTGTTGTCATTGGCATGGGTTTTTCTAGGTGTGATAGTGGTTTTCAGCCTCACCTTTCCATTTCTGGATAGCCATGGTGTGATGGGATGTCTCTTACTTGGTTAAGCTGGATTTCTGGAAGTTTTTGAAACTGAGTGGCATGGTCTCAAGAAAAATAACAAGGCCTAGGAATCCCTTGACCAATAATGGTGGGATACATGGTAAAGCCTCGTTGTGAATACCCTCATTGGGCCTAGGAATCCCTTGACTAGTAATGGCATGATACATGATAAATCCTAGAGGGTGGAGCCTCATTGGGCCTAGGGATCCCTTGACCAGTAATTACAGGATACACGGTAAAGCCTAGAGGTGGAGACAGACAAATCCCTCATGGTTTAGGTTGAGAGATCCCAAGGCATCCATGCTGGTTTAGGGCCTAGTGATCCCTTCACTGGTATATTGCGGGATTGCGGTAAATCATGTAATGTATGTTTATTATTGGCCCAAGGAATCCCTTGATGGGATGCACAAAAAATCCTAAGGAAGCCTTGATTGGTTTTTTTGTGAGTCCCACATTTATGCTTCGAATATGCTACCATGGTGATTGGTTTAAAATAAATATTTGGCTCAACCAATCTATGGTCGGGTGGTACATGGAAGTCCCTGCCTTGGTTGAATTTTGCATATGTTAATAAGAGCTATTTTCCTCTTGTGTATTATGTGCAAATGTGTTTTTTATTATGTGCCTTTAATGGTTGTTCTATCATTGTTACTCTGTTGGTTATATGCTGGTTATAAGGATAGTTTTATGATAGATATTAGTCATGGCTCTCATAATGTTTTGATTAGTAAATGAACAAATAATGAATGTAGGACCTAATAGATGTTAATGCAACTATTTGAGAGGGCATCATACCTTCTTTACAATTATCAGATAAGTATGAAGTTCCTATGTTCATATTTGGTATTATGACCTATAGATTACATGTTCATGATGTGTTTGATGAAATGTCTATCATGGATAGGCCTTGTAAGGTTGGGTACTTGTTCAAGTTTCGTATTAGAGGTCTTGTTATCTTGTTAGTTATCATTTCTAAGAGTTTCATGAATTTTTGGGCATAGGCTTGAGTCCTAGCCGTAAAAAAGTGGTTAAGATTTAAGGGCGCTTGGCACAGAACTGCTTGAAAAAGGCCATAGTGGCATGGAGGCCTCCATGTGGGAGCGACTGGAGGGTCCCCATCACATGGAAGGATTATCAAGGGAGTGACTTGGGGTTTGGTTTAGTGAAGAAGCAAGGTCTCTCAGGGTTTGGACGCCTGGAGGGGTTAATTGGCTCCTAAAGGTTATGTACCTCCCGAGGAAGGTCAGTTTGGTCTGTTTTGTCGATTCTACCACCTTAATTGTACATGGGGAGTCAAATCATATCATAGTAACTCTTCATCACATGCTTATCCCAGTGGACCAGTTAGCTTGGGTAAATGTGGTAGGAGGGTGTTACAAGTGATTGAGACCATATCTATGCTAAGCCCGTGAGTTCGAATTGTGAAAAAGAAATTATATTGCACAACAATAGGTACATGTGAAATGTCATTAATGATTAGGTATGTCCCTACTCCCCTTATCTTCATCGATCAACACCATTATATTGACAAGGAACTACCTACTTAATCTGTCAGGCGATGCCATTGTTGATTTCTTTTTAGAATAAATAAATAATGAAGAAGAATTATTATGGGGTCTTCCTCTATATTTTCATCTCTCGGGGAAATGTTCCATGCCATATCGCATCTATCATTCCATAGTTGAATCTCGTCATTAACAATATATCCCATGAATTACACACCCTCTTGTGGATGCCTTCCAAAGTTGGCTCAATTTAGAGCTTTATTGACCAAAGGAAAGCAACGTGTCATATCTCAACGCAGCGTGGCTCAGGAAAGCTCTAGAACACTTCCTTGGAATATATTCTTAGGCGGAGTAGCTCTTTCCTCACACCCAACAAGTAGTTTTGAACAAAAAATGCAAGTGGATAGACAAGAAATAAGATGCCACTATGAAGATTTTGGATGTTTGTAGTGCGCTGAGACGGATGATAAGTGCCATCAAGGAATATTAGGTGTTGTTGCAGATGATCATTTATGACTTGGAGGATTTTTCTAACAATTCGGTCTATGTCAAACATATTTTAAGGGCATGAATGATACTCAGTAATTGTAAGAATTCATGGTCAAGAAAGAGGTGTAGAGTATATAGGTCTCTTGCGAAAAGCACTCTAAAATGGATAGTACATCTTGATGCTGAGGAAAATAGGCGAGAAGCTGTTGGCAACCCCAATGAGTGGGAATTCAAGCAAGGCCCAATTCCTAGGAATGCTATATGGATCCATGACAATAATCTTATTCGTTTGCAATGTTATTGTGGCTACTTTATCATTCAAATCAAAACGGTGCCTTCTAGCTACTCCTCGTATGGACCATTCACCATCGGCATTGGAAATTTTGGCTTGCATTATAAATTGAAGGAAGAGATTGATAGGAGAGGAAGTAAAGGTGGTCAGTCTCCATAACAATAACTTTACAACATTGACGTGACAGTTCGAAATTTGCATAATGTGTTGAATAAATGGATAACTCGTATTACTGTGAAGGATCTCATGCAATTTTGGAGTGCCTCCAAATGCAATTTTGGAGTGCCACGTGGTAATTTTTGGTTTGATGGAGGCAAACTAAAATGACACTCTGCAATTGGCTAGGATGAACAGTGTCTTTACACCCAAACCCCACACAGAGATACATTTAATGTAATTAGCAAATGTACAACAATATTAATAACAATAAAGTAAACTAGTTTTTTAAAACAAATTGTTGGAAATAAGATTAATATGAAAATGAAATTAGAGACATGACCCCTAATATAACTTACCCATAAAATTCATGGCGTGAAGAGGGTGTGATTAAGGACATAACAAGAGTATAACCATCACTTTGTATTAGATAAATAATATACTCAAGGAATATCCTTCTAGCGTCCTGATATTAGAATTTTTATATTTAATTATAAAATGACTTGAAAAAGTGGCATGGCCCCCTTGTTGTAATATTCTTGAGGAAAATACTCAACAACTACAAATTTTCTCCTCATTATTAAATCCATGACCTTCATCATATGAATATGAAGGTTTCCCATCCATCACCCCCATCATATGAATATGAAGGTTTCATGTTGAATTAAACGTCCTGGCCATGTGATGAAGGAGGAGAGGAGGAGGTGTATCCATTTTTAGTAGCTCATATGAGTAAGCAATTTATGAGCTGGAATGGTTGACACATCAAATGGGAAGTTAGGTGTTAACTACATGCTTGAATCGAGGTGTATTTGATGTCAGCAACTCATCTTGGTAAGCAATTTCCGATCTGGAATGATTGACACATCGAAGGGGAAGTTGGGTCTCAAAAGTGCACTTGAGTCAAGGTGAATCCATTTTCAACAACTCATCTAGGTTTGAGATGTCAAGTATTAAAAAAAATCAAAGTTTTATGTTCTTTTTCCTACATTTAGTGCACCAATTTAATTGCAATTTGTGAATTTTCTAGCTTGTCTGGACTTAGCTAATGTTACACTTGTGACTCGATGATAAGGGTGGATATTGGTGGCCACCTACCTATTCCACTTGAACCCCCAACACTATTTATTTTAGTTTCCTTAATTGTAGCAAAATTTACTATTTTTTGGCAGTTTTTCTACTCCTGAATTTCTAAAGCCATTTTGAGGCCCTAAACAATGTTTTTTTTTTGGAAAATGAGTAAACTTACAACTTACAATAGAGGTTTGCAGTCAAAATTTGTAGTCCTTGAATATATCTTTCTAATAAGGTATTGTATGCGCCAAACAAATATCATATGCCAAATTTATGACCCCAGGAAGTTGGTGTACCAACTAACCCCAACAGGGCCCACAAACATTTGCTGCTTAATCTCCTAGGGTTAGATTTTTGAATTTTTGGGGTTTTCCCTTATTTCTCAATATTAAAAATGCTTGTGAGCCTCATTGTAACACATTTTGGAGTCATGTAACCACCACATATCTTCTCAAAGATAAACAACCATCGTCTGAGCTAGTCTATTTCCATTTTACGTGTAAATAGTTTTCAGTATTTTGTTATCAATGAATTGAAGTTTATTTTTCACTGTAGTTCTATGTTTCTATTTAAATATGTATCTCATTTCGTTCCTGCATAAATATGGATCAGTGGTATTAGATCAATCTTCTCTTTCTTTATTTTTCTATGCATGTCCCCAATGAGGTCGGGGTATAAGGAGTTAGGGCTTGAATTGGTTGAACCTTTTCAAGGCTGGACTTGCTGACCCTAATGACCTCCCATGTCAGAATAAAATAAATATGAGGGAGCAGGAGGTGCTTTCACAATATTTCTCGAAGAAGCCCTCGAGTGACAAAGGAATGAGATGATGGACAACTTTTACCATATCCTTCGGTAGATTCCCGCAAGCGACACATCTTCATCCAACAGTCACCCTGGAGGTGCCACTCCCTTTAAGGTAAAATTCAACTTTGACATTCCCATATTTGAAGGCTCGATAGATGCTAAACAAAGGAAAAAGCAAGGGAAAGGCACCCCCAAACTGCAAAACAAAGGAAAAAGCCAAGGCTTGGTGACCCAGGACAACCTACCAAATCTACAAGTAAAGAACAACACCATGAAGATAAAGAAGGACACAGGAAAGTGGTGTGAGTTCCATGAGATCCTATTGGAAGTGCTAGATGTTGCCAACATGCAAGAGATATCCCTAACATGAGGTCCCAATTAGAGCTCACACCATTTAGTATAGGTGTCCCATCTAGCTATATTGTCTGACCACCATTACAAAGGTTTTAGAGGGATGCCTTGGTTGCAGCACATATACAAGGGATCACAAACACCTCTTTGGGGAAACAAGTATGTAAGCTTTGTGTGATACCAAATGTAAAATGCACAGTGAACTTCCATGGTTGCTAAAGGAAAATGAGCCTCCAATTAGGGAAATAATAGTACTATCCTAAGGGAGACCCATGAGAAAACGAGAAAGATTTGTTGACTTACCTACAAATTAGTTCACAGGATAAACAACAAACAAGAAAGCATAACATCACTCATTCAAAAGGATCTATATCTAAGAAATGAAATAGTTCATTAGTCTTAATATGTATTTAAGCCAGCAAATATCACAAACATAACAAGAATAGTCTTACTACATCCACGATACATGCATGAAGAAGTGTTGGCTCATAGAGCTTTAGATTATAAATGAATGATTCCAACTACATTGTTACATAGGTGAAACAATATATCCAGTAGTGGAACATGAAGCCATAACTTGATTCTCCAAAGAATGATTTTTCTCCTATGCACTATAACTAAAGACAAGGAAAGACTCTAAGAATCCAATCCCCTTGATTGAGTTATAAAGATCTATTTATAGCAAATGAAAATGACTCTTGAGTTTCCTCATGACTCTTCAACTTCTATGACCTATGGGCTTCCATAGAAGCTTTCACATTCTATACATGATATTTTACATTCCACATGTGACATTCCACATTCCACATGGACTTCAACTTATTACAAAATACAAAATACATATAAGACGGCGGCTCTATGAGACAAAACTACTAATAGGACAAAATGTTATCAAATTGAAAAGTCATTTTCTTCCTCATGGAGCTCATTGGTAATGTATGTATTCCATGCTCTGAACTCCACAGAGATGACTTAAATTTGAATTGGAAATTCCATTGAATACCACGTGTTCACCTCCAGTGATTTTTTCAATATGGTCTTGGAGCTTGATTATACACTATTCCATAACCATGACAATTTCATGTGAGTTTTGGTTGGTGTGATGGCGTATTATAGAATAATATCTAGTGTGATATCCAAGCCTTCTTATTTTTATGGTTGCATGATTTGTTCTATGTACCACCTTATTTCCTAAAAGATGATTTCCCTGCCTCTTATTTCTTCAAGTGATCCCACTGAATGGATTAGATGTTTCTGTGCTAGATACTCAAAACTATTGTTTAGTCAACTATAAGTGGCAATAGTGCTAGTCGACTGTTCTCCAATATAGATGTAGTTTTGACGATGGAGTCTCAACTATTCTCTGTCTATCTCAACAACAAGCATTTTCTTTCTAACCAAATGTTGTAGAACATCCAGATATTTGGCAGCCCATTCTTGGAGTTGATCAACAACTTTGTTTTCCATTTTCAAGAGCTTTAAGACTTTTTCTGCTTTCTTATGAATGCTAATAAGGGGTGCAACTATTTTTTGTATAAGTATCATTTCATCATACAATTTTTCCATGGTACCCTCCATTGGCCCCAATACCTCTTATATGGTTGAATTCAATACTACCATGTTGAAGGTGTGGGAAGATAGTTGTTGATTTTCTGCAGTGAGATGTTTTGCTTATTTCTTTATCGCAACCAAATATTTCCTCAATCGTACATTCTCACTCAAGAAATACTCTGAGTTATCCTGTGGCACTGTAGAAAAGGAAACATTAGCTTCCATGATTTCCATATGATTCCTTTTAGTATTAGCAATTATCACCTTTTCTGTGGATACTAAGACTGGGTTTTGAGTATCATTTGGGAATTATCTTCGCCTTTGCTACATGATCCTTTTCTTAAGCTAATAAAACATAACATTGCAAAAATCCATTAGTCTATCCTTAGGTGGAGGTGTGATTCCCATTTCATCAAATGGGAGATGACCACCCATAAGAGGAGGTTTTGCCGGAGAACCAGGGAAAATTTTAAGAACCCCCCCTAAATTTACATGTATAATAAATGGGCGAATCTCCATGGTATATAGGAAAAATGGAAGGTAATTTTATCAATAATATGATATGTATATATAATTTTTTGGCGAATCTCTCACCAGGCATGGCGAATATTTTACTCAATTATGAAATCTTGTGTTTATTGAATACACAAAT
>APFE030403103.1:122116-135665 GCA_000404065.3 Pinus taeda
TTACAAATATGGTATTTGGCCCATAGGATTCACTTAAATAAAACCTCTTTCTTGAGCCTTCATAAATAGAACGAGGGTTATGGACTAAATATAAAGAGAGGTTTTATTTATTTACCATGCGTCTAGTTTATTTATATTTTTATTTATTTACCATACCTTTTGAGTAAGTATAAAAAGACGTTTTATTTATTTACCATACCTCCACTTTACTTATATTTTTATTTGTTTACACCCTTGCATGTATATAAGGTGACTTGTGGAGTAAATATAAAAATGGCCATTTTTTTATTACAACCCTCTTTATTTATATTTTATTAATTATGCTTTATTTATTTACCATACCTCTCATTTATTTATATTTTTATTAATTTACCATACTCTTTTATAAATATGGTATTTGGGCCTCTGGCCCATAGGATTCACTTAAATAAAACCTATTCTTGAAAATGGGAGAATGGAAGATTGTAACTCCTAATTTCAAGGGCTAAATTTACCTTTTTTACCCTCTCCCTTAAAATAAGGTGGGCTAATTGAGGTGATTTGTAGAAATGTACTATGATACAAAATATTCGCCCACTAAAAATTTAAAACCCCTTAATTTCGCCAAAGGGCAAACATTCGCCCCTAAAATCACCCCTACAGAGAACCTAGTTCATCATATATGGGATGGATTGTATCATCTTCCTCCAACTCTTCCACTATCTCCTAAGTCAATTGTTCTTCCTCCAACCTTTGTGCTACTTCCTCCTCATGTGATTACCTTTTCCATTATTCTTCTACTCTCCATTTTTCCTCTTCTTGGTCCTACTACTTTTTGAGCAACTCTTCTTGCTTCCTCTTCTCCTCTTTTTCTTGTTGTATCTTTGACTCTAATTCTCTCCTTTCCTGTTCAGCTTGAAAATATCCCTTATTCAAAGTATCAATTTTCCATTTCCTATTACTTTTTGCTGTTGAATTGTGCTTGATCATTTTCTTGAGATTTGCACCTTTTCTTGAGGAGTTGTTTGAGGTGCCTCTTATACCTGTACATTTTGAGTTGGTGAAACTTGGGGGGAACCAAATTTAATTCTTGGATGTGTCCTTCTTACTACATTGTACCAGTTCTTTATCTTCTCATCTTCTACAATAGACATTGATGAATATCCCCAAGTAAAACCAATCCTTTCACAATGATGCTTGCACACTCTTCTGGGGTCATATCCATGAAAGTTCTTGACTACAAAGTAAAATCATTCCACCTCTTGTATTTCTACCTTTGCTGCCTTATGTCTATTTATTTCATACAATCTGATCCTCAAAGGGAAAGTGGGAAATGGGGCTTCTTCCTTCTGTGAAGGACTCATGATAACCCTTTATTGTTGGTAAGCCACTTCTTGTAGGACCACCATATTAGTTACATATCGTGAAATGATATGAGGAGAAATATGACATAAAAATCATCATATGTATGTACCTTCAGTAGCGGAAAACCAATCCATGATATCATGTAATGACTCCTTCACCTTGTTGGTCATGTAAGGAGGATCAATCTCATATATCATATGGAATATGATTGAGAAGAAGTTCTTTTCCAACCTGTCATATGCTCCTCTAAAACTCAAATCTGACAACACCTTACAGTGGAATTAAATTGGAAACTTATCCTGTCGGGTCCAATTCCAATACATTCCTGGGAATGCATGCTGTGCACATATCCCATTCAATAGAAATGCATACATGTAGAACTCTGGTGCCTAGTTTGATCTTAGAGATGCTTTATCCTGCCGAACATGACGTTGCAACTCAAAAGAAAGCATATCTGACCAATTGAAGACTTCTCCACAAGTGACCACCATGTAGGGTATACATATCCAATTCTCTTCAAATTGTTTAGCATTTGTTTTCCCATGAAACCTACAACACGTAGAAATGAGATAGTGATACACATCCTGTAACAACCCTAGTGAAAATTCCATGCAATAAAAGTTAATAAAGGAAAAATAATAACCACAGTTGATGGGATGTATTCCAAGCTGAATGTTGGGAAAAAGCATAGTTATGGGGATCACTTGTGATTGATTAATGGCTAAGGAAATTAGCAAAGGAAATGGAAAAGGATTTGGAAAGGAAAAATGGAATTTTGACACATTTATTTATGAAAATAACGGAAATTAGGAGAAAAGGCAGGTGAAAGGTCGTAGGTTGTATGTGAGAAGGAAAATGAAGGAAAATAGAGGAAAATGAAGAAAATCGAGGCCTTATTAATAAAAGGGCTTATGAGGATCAGTACAGAGACTTTTGTCAGTTTAGTTTTAGAGCTCTCTCTCTATTCTCTCTCTTGAACACTTAGAGTTTTTTTGGAGCACTCTTCGAGGAGTGTGGCATAGTTAGAGTTTTAGAGAAATAAGGCAAAGGAGGAGTAGGAAAGCACAAGAGGACATCAGGATCAACAACTACAGCGGGTTTTTCTTATAGGTATTGAGTTGCATGAATGTTTTTGTCACTATTTTTGGCATGCATGACATATGCATGTGATTTATTGGTCATGATCTATCGCTAGCATGGAGGATTGTCTAGATTGACAATGGATTTTCCTAGCCTTTCCATTTTCTAGATAGCCATGCTTTTGTGGGTTCATTTATTTGTTTTTCTGGTTGATATTCATGTTTTGTTTAGCTTGGGTTGAGTTACTAGTTCCTAAAAGCCCTAGTTGGACAAACACTCTAGAAGCTCTGTAACAACTTGGGTTGAGTTACTAGTCTTATAATAAGCCTTGGTTAGAAAAATGCTCTGGAATCCCTTAGTTGGTTGAATGACTAGTCCTGGAATCCCTGGTTGGAGAAACACTCTGGAAGCTCGAACGACAGCTGTGGGTTGAGTTACTAGTCTTGGAAGCCTTGGTTTGAACAAATAATCTAGAACTCTATAAGGCTTAGGAAGAGACCAATCTAATGATGGTTTTGTGATGTCCGACCATGATCTAGATTTTAAACAAGAATGCAAAAAATTATAGAGATAACCATAAACACAGAGGTGCATCAAAAATAATACTTCATTTCATTAATGTAAAATACTGAAATATGCTTACAAACAGTAAAGGGAATACACCAGCTAGGGCGATGGTAGCTTATCTCTGAGAAGAGATGTGGCGGCTACATGCCTCTGAACTATGTTACAATGAGGCTCAAAGGCATATTTATTGTTGAGAAACAATAAAAAACCCTAAACATCCAAAAATCTAACCCTAGAAGATGAACGCCAAACTGTGGACCCTGTTTGGCGTAAATTGGTACATCAACTTCCCAGGGTTGTAACTTTGGCATCCGATCTCCGTTTGATGTGTACAATAGCTCGTTAGAAATATCTATATGAGGACTATAACTTTGGGAAGAGCAACATTGGTTGATGGAAACATCGGTCCATGGACCCATGTCGCTCTCAAATTTCTGAAAAAACGTCGTTTAGGGCCTCAAAACGGCACTGAAAGTTTAGGACCCGAAAAACTGCTAAAAATAGTAAATTGCGCTACAATTACGGAAACTGAAAAATTGAAAGAGAAAGTTGTGGGGGTCCAAATGAGATAGGTGGGTGGCCACTAACATCCACTTGGATCAGACCATGAGGTGGAATCACTATTTGATGGGTTGAGGTGTTTCTGCTTCTGGAAGCCCTAGATGGTTTTGGATTGATGTGTTTTATGAGATCCCACATTCATGCTTGGAATATGGCGCGACAGTGACTGGATGAAGAGAGATTAGGCTCAACCATGTTTACAGTTAGGTGGTTCATGGAAGTCCCACAACTGGTTGGCCTTTGCATCATTAATATGAGGTTATTTCTACTTGTTATTTCAGGAGTATTGTACTGTTTTATATGTGGATTATATGGCTGTTGTTTACTTGGTATTTTTGTAGTTATTATGATGGTTATGAACATGTATTATGATAGTAGATATGTATGGATCTCATAATGTTTTTACTTGTAAACATATGAACAATGTATCTATGGCCTAATGGATGAAACTACAGCTAATGTGTTAAGGCATCAATGCTTCTTAGTGATTCTCAGATGAGTATGAGACTCCTATGCTCAGATATGTTGTTTAAACCCATCAATTACATATTTGTGACATGTTTGATGAAATGCCTATCATGGCCAGTAGGGGTCTAGTCAAGTCCTTGTTCAAGTAATTCCATTTGTACCATTGTTCTGTTGTTATCCTTCAGTTCTGAAAGTGTCATTCACTTCTAGGTAGTGACCTGGGCCTGAAAAAGTGGCTCAAATCCTGGACACGCAGGCATAGCACTAGAAAGAAAAGTCCCTGGATGCATGCATACTCTTGTTGTGGGAGTGTACATAGCCTCCTCGACACATGCATTCCCGTATTAAGGGAGAGTCCGATGGTTAAATGGTATAAAATCTCAGTGGGACCTAGGGGCTGATACCCGAGAGGTTGGGATGGTTCTTGGGAGTCCTATTGCTAATGTGGAAGGTTTTTATGGTGTGTTTCCGTTGGTTTCACTTTCATAAGGTGATTTAGAAGGTCAAACCATATCATAGTAACTTCTCGTGAAATGTTTACCCCAGTTGGCCAATTACTTGGGTAGATGTGGGAGGAGGGTTTTACATATCCCTTAGAATCTTGGTTGGGTAAATTGCATATGGGATGTTTCGAAACTTAGCAGGCTCTCAACACCAATATTTAATAATGTCAATTGTGTCGAGATCAACCCATCTAGTGTAAAAGTGGTTATTGGCATACTCTGTGGGCTTGTGCATCTTATAATAGGTTTGCATGTCTTCTCCAAAATAGGTGGTAAGATGACGACTGCTTTCACTAGGAAGCACCAAATCTAAATCATCCATATGTGTAAGAATCCATTCAATCAATTCTGCACAAGGAATGATTGGGAACCCGCATGCAATCCTATCTATTTAGGACCATTTTATATTAATGTATACTTCCAAATATTCCAAGTTTTCAAATAACTATTTCTTCATGAATGTGTCTTTGATGTCTTTCCATGCGACCTCATTAGACTTATCTATAAATCATTGTGTATATAGGAGAATAGGAATGGTAGTATTTATGAATTCTACTACTTCTTCTGCACTTTCTTTTAAAGCTTCTTTGGAGGCAACTCAATATGTAGTAGGAGGCATCATTCCAATAGATGATGAAAGAGTAATGATACTATTGATTTGAATTCTTGTATGTGGAAGCATCCATGGCAATAATGATTAGCTTTAAAAAATATTCTTTCTATTACAAGAATTAACTTAGCAAATCATATTCACAACACCATCAGATGTAACTAATAATATAAGCCTATCAACAATGAGACATAACTAGTTGTTCATACAAGAAATATGCATAAAAATAATGAGGGTGCACTATAAGAACACGAAGAAAAGTTCAAGGGCCATTTAAGGCTTTGAGGTGCGCTCATGCGCTCAAGTAAGAGAGAGATATCATCAAGGGTGCAGGGCACATTGACAAAGAATGAAGCAAGATCATTTAGGCCTTCAAGGTGCACTCATGCGCTCAAAGAGACTAAGAGGGCACAAGGTCAAACTCCAAAGAGATGAAGGTGTTAGGCTTCAGACCTTCAGGCCTTGAAGGTTCACTCATGTGCTCAGCCAGACAAGGAGGGTGAAAGTGTGCATGTTGAAGAAATGAAGGGGAAAACACTCAAGCCTTCATGGTATGCTCATGCACTCAAGGAGGTGCTATAGGGATTAATGCATGGGTGTTTGGTGATGTAGAAAACCCTCAAGGATCTTCCCGGGATCCTCGGCAGACAGTTAGATTAGTTGCAGATGTCACAAAGATACATGCATATCTATGTTTAACAAACGAATATCAAAGCGAGAAGGAATTATTACCTCGAGCCTTAGTGTAGTGTTGCTGGAGAGCGCAATGAAGCTAGGGGGAAGACCCCTGAGCTGACTCCAGATCAAAACCTGCACATAGCAAAGACAAGCGTAATATCACAGCATAAAACCTTGATAAACAAATGCATGAACATATAAAAGATATCTAGTTGCATATAACTAAGCCACTCATGCTAAAAGATATTGAATAAACATATAAACAAGTTATACTACCAACATCACGGAGTGGACAACACAACTGTAGTTCTATATTGATGTAGAAAGAGTGATTACAACCATCAGTTGCATCAGCCTTCCCTTACCCCTCCAGCTCTTCTCTCTCTCCCCCTTCTTAACCTCTTCTAATGCCTTAGTCTGAGACTCTTCTCAATAGTCAAATAGGCAATCCTTTCAAATGGTTAGACCTCTTTCACAATGGCCCAAGCCTTGCATATATAGCATGTAGGGTTAGAGTTGCCAAGTCCTTCATGAGTTCCATTAGGAAAAATAAGTGATGTTTCCATGCTTTAGTGCTCTTTCCCATTTGCATACTCCATTAGGAATTAGTAATACCCCCAAACAAGTTGAGTTTTGATATTTCCCTGCTTTTATGAGCTAAAATAGGAGAGAATATAGGGTTATTTTCTCAGCCAATTCTCTCCTTTGACCCATAGAAACTGATGTAGGGTCACTAACGTTGTTCCCGAGGTAGCAAGTAGAGTTACCCTAGGCACTAACACACCCTTAGGCTTGTTGAGAAGCTTTATAAAGTAGGTTGATAGTGTCTAGAAGACGTTAGCTTGACAACTGGGCCTGTGAACTTCGTGAGTCCTTCAGTCATCATGTCTTTGTCCTCTGAGCTGATGAGGAGGTCAATTTCCTATATAACAGATGCCCCCTAAAGTGTGAGATCAGAGGCTACAATGATGGCTTTATATTTAACTATCCTTTTCTTTGGAAAAAAGAGAGAGAGGATCAGAGCTTCGGGTGGTACGAGAAACCTGATACAACACACACACATATATATAAAACAACTAAAATCATGTCCTAAGTCGGGCATTCCCTCACTCAGTAGCTATGTCAGAGTGATTTTCTCAGAAAAGAGATATGACAACGCTGGCCATCAATAAGCACAATGCGGAACACGTGTCATAATAGAATCCTTCTGATGAGATGTCTCCAAAAAACAATAAACACAACTTGGGAGAGGAAACCATGCTAAGTGATGCAAGCCTCTACCCAAGGTCTTGACCTCCACTTCATCGAATAGCATAGATTGATACATGTGAATATAGATGTTGATGTCAAACATGCATGAAATCATCTAATTACCAGTCAATGATAGAGGTTGTTAATAGATGCGAGGATGGCCACTGATAATGGTGATGGTCTCCAAGATTCATAGTACAATCTAGCGAGTGTGATTTTTTTTTTGTCATCAAACACACGTAGAATCATTTAATCAAGAGCTAATAATGAAAACCCCTAATCAAACACAAGGTGACCTGCCACTGATGTCTGCAAGTACCAAGGCACTGAAGTGTTTATGGGTCTTTTTCCTAGATAGAGTGTTGAAGTCGTTAGGAAGAGACTTGTCGAAAGCTAGCAGTAAGGTGTCCTACTTCAGTCGACACGAAACGGGACAAGAATGATTATTTTTTGAGGAATCTTTTTAGCATTGGTCGAAGCGATAGAGGGCATGATGGTAGGATATGCTTGATGGTTTGATGGATGAAATAGAAGATAAATGTTTTCCCTTGAATAATAGAAGGCATGACAACGGTTTTAACCATACAACACTAGACTCATGAACACCAAAGAGTGTTAGGACATATAGATGCAAGAACATCGAGGTATATAGGCTAAACTCATAGGATGGTAGGATTCATATTGAGAGGCCGTCACAAGGAAGGTTTATCTGAGGGAGTGCCATGTTCAAGGGAGTGACTGCTGCCAAAAAGTCTTTCAAAGTACGAAACATAACGCAATTGTATTGTCCACTTTCCCCATCTGATTAATTTAGTGAGTCCAGATGGGTAAACTCATCGATCTTTTCATGTTTTAAGAGTCTAAAAAGGACCATAAACAGAGTGACTCTATGCCCTATCTGATTAGTTTAATGAGTCTAGATAGGCAAACTCATCGATCTTTCCATGTTTTAAGAGTCTGAAAAGGATCATAAAAAGAGCGACTCTCTACCTCATATGTGTAATTTGATGAGTACAAATGAGATAACTCGGTGGCATTTTCATATTTAGAGAGTCTAAAAAGATCGTAAAGAACGACTCCAGGGTGGTCCCTTTGTCATAGTTTTTAACCAAGTGCGAAAAAAGTTTAATAGTATACCCAGAATGGTTCCTTTTCCGTGAGTTAATATATTGAGTCTGGATAAAGAGAAACCTATGCTCAATAGATGTTTGCCTCATTTTGTTACGAGTATGAGGAGACTGAGTAAACTCAAAATTTTCATTGTGAAATTTTAATGAATCACACAACGACAAACTCAATACCTTCATCGAATTTTAACGAGTCAAATGAAGAAAAAATCAAGGTATTTATTTATTTATTTTATTTTATTTTTATTTATTTATTTATTAATTTTTATTTTTTTTTGTGAGCGAGGAAAAAGAGCTAAAATAACAAACTCATTCCTTCTTCATATATATTTAACGAGCTTGAAGAAGCGAAAAACTAGAGGATTTTTCAATTTAAGAGCAAGAAATAGTCCCAATAAAGAAAGCACTAATATCGTCGTCGTAAGTGTTTAATGAGCCCAATGATGAAAAATCAGGGTTTTTTCGATTTAATGAATGAGAAAAGTTCCTAAAAAGAATGCTTGGAGCTTCTTCATAAGTTTTTAACAAGCTTGAAGAAGGAACTTGGCATTTTTTCAGTTTTATGAGTGAGAAAAAGTCCCAAAAAAGAATACTTAATCGATCTTTTTCAGTTTAGTGAGCTAGAAAAAGAGGGAAAAAGAGTTGTTCAGACTATTGTCATAAGTGTTTAACAAGCCTGACGATGAAAAACTCAGGTATTTTTTGGTTTTAGAGCGAGAAAACATCCCATAAAAGAAAGCGGTCATAGAGAACCACACATGGTCATTTCTGTCGTTCAATCCTAAAAATTATTTCATCAAAACATGAGCAATTTCTTCTAATATGGGGTCATGGTGCATGATAATTATCATTGGAAATGGACTACTTCTACTTTAATGACTTCAATTAAGATAAGTCATGTCTCCAAAGTGACTACAAGGGAGTTCTTGAGCCTCCACTTTCACCATTTGCATCATTTGAGAGCTGTGAGAGTATTTTGGAGCTAAAGAGGAGCAAATTTTCCACGGACGATTGCGGGAGATCCGGGCGACCATTTGATGTGCCGTCAGTCCCAGGTAGATGAAAAAACCTTGATCTTGCATTATTCAATCCTTTTTTTTATTAATTTTTGGGGTGATTTTTTGGAGAACTGGGGAGCCCTAGTTCTTTAACTGCACCTAACACCCCCTAGCAGGCCTGTAGGGAGCGTTAAACACCCTTTATGACTTGCTGGAGGGCATTAATCCTCCCTATATGTCACTAGAGGGGGCATTAGTGCATGAGGGTGCACCCCAAAATCGTAGGCAATGATTTTATAAGCAATTTTTCCCCATTTGCACTGATTTTTGGGTTGATTTATGCAAGTTTTGAGCCATTATGACTAGTCTATGGAGAGAACGGGCCCATGAACGACAAGAATTGCTGATGCGAAATGATCCTGCTTACATACTTTCATTGCGCCACTGTGGGGTGATGAAGTATGCTAAGTTGGACTTGATGAGAGGTTAGGAGGACCTTTTGAGCTAGATTATTTAGCACTGGGATGAACATGAGCAGGTGTTCAGGATTGGAGATCATGAGTTGGCCATTGACCATGATGATATATACTTTTTACCGATTTTTCGTGCAAAGGAGCACAGGCAAACCTGACCAGGGGTAGGTCTGATCCTCGATCCACCCTAGAGCTGGTTTAAGTTTACTATATCCCTGAGAGTAGACTCATCAGCAAAAGAGTCTCTATAGAGAGGATTAGGTCGAGATATATGAGGGCCATTTTATGGTTGATTGTGTGTTTGGCGAGGTCGAAGAGTTCCCATGTTGCAACAAAGGCACAACTATTGCTTGTAGTTGAATATGTCCAACCTCAGATGTTCAACTAGTGTGAGGCAGTGCTTCGTCAGTTGAAGGCAGAATTGACCGCATGCAAGACTCAAACCCAACAGCGTTTTGTGTATGGAACTCTCATTATCTCATTCATACTTGAGAGGGTACCTATTATGCGCCTACGGATGAGCTTAGGTCCCCTTGATCTGAGGGAGCCTAGATAGGTGTTGGGTGAAAAAAGGTGTCTTTTAAAACTCCTAATTGCCTCAGATTAATTATCAACCTGGGTAATTCTTTTTGTTTCAAGAGTTTACACAATATGTGCAAGCTATAAATCTAGAGAGTAATGATTTAAGATAATCTATTAAATTCAATACAAGAGTAAACAAATGCAATCATAAATCTCAAGCTGTAACTTTTGAAAGAAATAATACATCTAAGCATCAAGACTTAATCTCAAGAAAAACTATAATCCAATCTTAAGCAAGCAATTTGAATGGGAATAACATCAACCAAGAGCACTATAGCAGTAACTGAGCTCTTTTAGCTGGATCTACATTAATCAAGAAATTCGAATGGGAATAACATCAACCAAGAGCACTGTAGCAGTAACTGAACTCTTTCAGCTGGATCTATACTAATCGCACTCTGTCTTAATTAACGAGAAACAATTCCTTAACTGATAACTAATTCAATCCACGATATGCATAAATGAAATCAATTAACAGACTTGCGTATTACTGAAATGAGTATACGAAATTAGAATTAAGGAAAGTAAAACAATTGCAAAGATATAAAACAAAATAAACTCGCAGGAAATGGAAAAGTATAAAACAAAATAAACTTGCAGGAAATGGAAAAGTATAAAATAGGGAACAACAGTAAGATCCACTAGAGACTGGGCCTTAGCCACAAGCGAATACTGCTTAGCTACTTTAGAATATCCAAATGAACAACAATGCAAGTTATGTATTAATCATCGAAGTCACTTGTCCTTACAATACGATCTCCTTCTTTAGAATCATGCTTCTGTAAATTAAAATTACAATTGAAGTAAAAGGCGAGAAAGTTCTCTCTATATTCCCCATCTTACCCCCCTCCTATCTTTGATCTCTGTTTTCATTTAAATACACAAAGAACAAAGAGAAGTTACAACAGAGATGATTACAATATGATTCCCATTACAAAATTGGATTCTTCCAAACAAATTGATTAGCAAGATCATATCTGAAAGATCTCTCCATCAACATTCAACAGGAACAGGTCGAATTTGGTATTGCAACTGAAATAATTTGGAAGATGGCCACAATAACAAATCTTAAAAAATTGTCTTCGGAGAACCTTATGTTTATATTAATATAGAACAAATTTGGGAAAACTACTCATAAAACTAATTCGGTCCGTTCTGGACAAAACCCATGTTTCAGATTTTCCAGATTCTTCTTCATTTGCCCGAAACATTCAATGCAAAACTATCACTTCTTATTCCAACGAATTTCTGAGTTGGAATATTTAATAATTAGTTGGAGATCAAATTTGCAATCTGAAAAAGATCTTCGAGGCTAAAGTGGTGAGTGATGTTTCTACAAATTCATTAAACCATCATTGGTAAAATCATGCATAATAATCATTAATTTATTAAAAATAAAGGAGAAGAAATAATATTTATCCATAAGAGCATAAATAATTATAAAATGGAATTATATGATAAAGTATGATAAATGACATGATAAAGAATGGTAGAAATGGATGAAATAGGTGTTAAAGAGTGATAATAATAATGACAAAATAACGGCCCAACATACCCCCAAACTAAATATATTGCATGTCTTCATGCAACCCAAAGCCTCTGTATTAACCAAGCAATAATACAAAATTTTTTCATCCCAACTCATGAAATGGATGGAACAAATGACTTCTTCCTAAAATAATGAATACTCAATTTTAGCAATGTTGATTAAAGCGTAACAATTTTTACATTGATGTTCAACTATATGTATATGAAGTTGTAGTAAAATATGATATAAGTAACAACAAACTTCATTAACAATTTTCTCAAACACTACAAACCAGATTTTGCTGAAATTTTGCAAGTAGATTTCTATTATATTAATACTTCTCTAATCCAAAAATCAGATCATTTTGATGCAAGGATCATGAGATATAAGCAAAATGGTTTTAGGTGACAGTGCATGATATCTGAAATTTGACAAACTAATTTAACTTGAAATTTTCTGGGTTTGTGTATTTTAATGATACCTCTTTGTTATCCAAAAATCACAAGAATTCAGTTCAGTTTTAAAGATATATGCCAATCAATTTCTGAACTATATAAAATGAAATTGTATGCCTTAAATGAGAAAGAAAGTAGAAAACATTCATCACATGTAGCAATTCCTCCCCCAAAATGGAGAGTTAGCATGCCCTCATGCAATGCTAGAAAACAAATTGAGGTGGTTGCTACAATCTGTTGAAATCTATGCTTGGTGTAAAACAACATGGAATAAGGGAGGTGTTCAAAATGAATAAGAATATCAATGGATGATAAAGAATATTAATGGCATGATCATAATAAATAAATAAATGAAAGGAACACTCCCCCAAACTGAAAGATTCAGTCTCTGAAAAATGGGAAGTGGTAAAGATGTGGAATGAATGATGATAAATAATGCTCAATGGATTTTGCATGAAATTCTCCTAAATTCGTAATATATCAGAAAAGTATTCTATTTTATGTCAATTTTTACCTCCGAAAAAAATGTGGAATGACATGTATGGACCGACATTTATTGAAGTTGATGTAGGCTAAGTTGATGCTGAAAGTGATGCAAAAGGTGGAATCCAGGCAAGCACATCATGTCTGAACAATTGTTCGTGTTCACGAGTTTCTTGAGCCTCTTCTATTAGTTGCAATAGTGTGGCCTTACTGCGAATAGAGTTTCCCCCCATACTTGTTGTTCTCCTGTAAACAAGTCACTATTTTACATGCAAATTTCTTGAATCCACAGTTTTAGTTTTGAACAACAACAGATAAGCCGTATGCAAAAATTTCAATCAGAAAAACTTTTGTATAAATGCAATACTAATATTTTGTCAAATCAACAAGTTATGGCAGAGTACAGTAATTATATCACATGCTATCCCATAATTCATACCTTCCCCCTCCAATTGGAAAAGGGCGTTCATGACTATAAAGCAGAGGAAAAGTGTTGTTCTCATGGCAAGGCAAGGGAATGAACAGTACGACAGTAAGTGAAGTAGAGTACACATATCAATGATAGGACGACAAGAGGTATGGTTATAATGAGAGCAGAGTGTGTAAAGATAGTTATGAATAAGAGATAGGATGCTTTGGATTGATGATAAGTTATGCAAAAACGCAGAAAAGTGCTATTCCCAAAAGGGAATAGAAAAAACAAAAAGTGTTGTTCCAAAGTGGGAACAAAAAAAACCAAAAGCAGGGAAAATTTTAAGAACCACCCTAAATTTATATGTATAATAAATGGGTGAATCCCCATGATACATAGGAAAAATGGGAGGCGATTTTATCAATAATA
>APFE030403103.1:136056-150301 GCA_000404065.3 Pinus taeda
TATATACCCGACGTCCCCCCGTCTCCCCTAAATTTCCCTAAAATTTGAGGGTACTCCCACACGTCCCCTTTGTGCATCTCCCTGCACCCACGTCTCCTCGTCCCAGAGACTTGGTGGAACATTGAATATATTTATAGGATGTCTTCGTACTGTACTATTTACGTTAAAATAAAGTTTATATTTTTCACATATTAAAAATTAATAGGATTTCATAACAATTGTGATATAAAAATCGGGATGTAATTTTTAAATTTAATTTTTTATGTAAAGAGAGTTGATTAAATTATTTATTAGTATAAAGGCTATAATAGATAAATTAAACATATATTAATTATTATTTTTTTTGGATAATTTGGATTTATTAATTTTAAGTTATAAAAAATTTTGATATATAAATCTGAGCCTATAATTAATCTTTTAAATGGACTTATTGGTTTTTACGATAAGTCAAATTATTGATTTCTTTATGTGATTATGAGAGATTTTTCGGCGTAAATCACATGATATTTCATTTGTCCAAGTGTTTCGAACCAACTAGTGTGGTTCATCATCAGGACCAGTTGAATGAACAAATCTCGCTTTGCATGTTAAATAGATAAAGCAGAACCTCCAAGGACTATATTTCTTGACCAGGTAACGGCTATATTTCTTTATGTGAATTAATCGACTACTATTTATTATTTAAAGTGATCCATTAATCTTATATCTTAATAGTCATTTATAAGGATTTAATTTAGCTTTAAAGGATTAAAAAAAATCATTTCAATTAATTTAGCTATTAAAATTTCATAACTACTAACCTAACAATTTAATTAATTAAATTAAAATAGATGAATTATAATGTGCAAAAGAAAATAAATTTTCATAGCTAATAATCTAACAACTTAATTAATTAAGTAAATTAAAATGAATGAATTATAAGGTAAAGGATTAGATATTTGAATACAAGTTAAGAGGAAAATTTATACATGATTATACAATTTGATTGTACAAAATTTCTATATAAAATAATAAACAATTGTTATTGTAAAAAAAATCTATATAAAATAATAAGCATTTGCAAGGTAAACTCGATCTCGATTGTACAAAATTATCTATATAAAACAATAAGCATCTTTTGGGTAAACTCAATTTCGATCTACAAGTTCAATTATCTTAGTCTCTTATTCGAGCTTTGCCTTGGGTCTAGACATCTATATAAAATAATAAGCATCTCTCGGGTAAACTCAATTTCTATATACAATTTCAATTATCTTATTCTCTTATCATTCCAACTTTCCCTTGGGTCTATGCATCTATGCATTGGTGTGTACATCCCTAAGCCCACCTACCACCATTTTGGTCTCAACAAATATGCCCTGTGTAATGAGCATATTGACTAAGCACGAGAGCAAATGGGTTGGGTTAAATAGTTGTAGTTTGGTTATGTTCCCTAGTTCGTTTGTCGATAAATACCCCTATTATTTAAGAAGTAGGTACTTCCCTAGATATATTGATGGGCCAATAACCGATCTTGTTGCCTTGAATCTATTGATGGGCCAGTAGCAGGTCCTGTTACACTGCCAAATGTAGATAAAGATTGAGGATGGTTCCATTTGATTTTGTTCATAGACTACGAAATGGGAGAAATTAAATTTAGCCCAATCAATACCTCTATTATATAAGAAGTAGGTACTGACATGGATTTGTCGATGGGCCAATGATAGATATCGTTGCCTAGAACTGTTGATGGGCCAATAACAAGTCATGTTACACTACCAAATGTAGATAAATATTGAAGGATGGTTCCATTTGATTTCATTAATAGAGTACCAAATGAGAGAAATTAAACTCACCCCGAGATAAATTTAATTCTCATAGGATATAAAATTTTGTGTATATTATGTTATATTTATATAATTTCAAAATGAGAAAAAGAATTTAGAGAAAGAATTTCACATAAAGGTGACCAAAATAATGGGTGGCAAGTGGTTTGAAGAAAATAAATAAGAAAGGGTTGAAAATAAAATGAGATTAACTAAAAAAGGAATGTAACCATCATGCACAAGTGAAAGGATTTAAAGAATCATTGGGCCCATTGCAACATTGATGAATACACTAAAGAGAAAAGTTAAAAGCTTCATTTCAGATTGTATCCAAAGAATCCTTAAAAGGACCATCCCAAAGAACAAGGCAAGTAAGGATAAAGAAAAGAATGCAGGAAGAGAAGATTGCTTATAACATAACATAAAAGATCGACAAAAGGAATTAAGAGGATGTGATTCCCAAAAGAAGAATGGCAAGGAGGAGGTAGGAAGAACATGGGTAAAATGGGGTAAGATGTCAATTGGAAGACAATAAAAATGGTTTAAGAATAAAATGGGGTAAGATGTGAATGGGAAGACAATAAAAATGGTTTAATAAAAGCCTTTTGGTAGAAATCACATAAAAAATGTGGTGAAATTTTTCCCTCGTTTCCTATTTCCTCCACAAGTAAGGAGACCAAAATGGGTAGGTATGATCCAAAAAGAATCTTATTTTGAATGGCTAATCTTATTTATGCATATTCCCTGCTTCTGCATTTCTTCTTGGTATGAATATGCCTATTAAAAATGGAAAACTAATCACATAGAAAACAAGTTAAACTCAAACAAAAAAAAAGTAAAAATAAATAAATAAAATATGCCATAAGTTAAGTAAGACAATGAACACCCAGATGAAGCCAATGTAGCTACCCTTTATCACCAAAACAACCAGAGGCATGTGAATGTACACATAATATCCATGTAGGTATTGCCACCAAACTGTTATTAGAAAAAGTAGTTGGTTACCAAAACGAAACAGTGGGACAGCTAGTTGTTTGGGATACTAACAATTTTCTTTGTTGGTGGAATTGAAATGTTAAGTGTTTTATGGCCAATGAGGTTGGACGTTCAATCGACTTTAAAAACACATCAAACATATTGTTCTCTTTGTCTTTTGGATTGATACAAAAAAAATTGTAGCAATGTAGTAGAATAGGGATATAGACTGTGGAATTGAAATGTGAAGCATTTTATGGCCAATGGGGTTGGAAGTTCAACTAACCTTAAAAACACATCAGACATATTCTTCTTTTGTCTTTTGGATTGATAAAAAAATTTGTAACAATGTAATAGAATAGGGATGTAGATAGTTTCTATAGGAGTCCTAATATACATACCACAACTATCCATTTTAACAATTTGTAAAGCATTTCTTTATATACCACTTTCATGATTTGTGAAGCATTTCTTTATATTTGCATTATATTTACAAATAGAATGAACAAGATAAAGTATGGTCCTTATTAGATTTTTCCCTCATATGTTGTGTGATATCTTTGTAGCTACTTTGTTCTTTATGTTTTTGTTTAATTCAGTGCATGTTAAGTGTTTTTTCTAATTTTTTTAAATGATAGCTACTTTGTTCTTCATGTTTTTGTTTAATTCAGTACATGTTAAGTGTTTTTTCTAATTTTCTAAGAAGGATAAAAGTAGAGTAGAGCTCTCCTCTAATTGCATTCTTATTATAAAAATTATACAAATAACTTCATAGAATCTTTTGTGAGGAAATAACCATTATGATTTTCCAGCTAATTTATTGGTTGAAATATATTGAACATATATTGTCAAAGACAATTTTAAATTTCTATGCAGTTGTGCATGACTAAACTACCTTAGATCAATAATACCAAGAAATTGATTCTTTTGAGTTGCTCCAAACAATCCCATGGTTAAAAATTAAAGAAGTTGTGTGACATTTAGGAAGTAAGAGTTTATGAAGATTTTAAACAAAACAGATTTTGGGTTTTCATTTTTTTCGGAGATGTTCAATTCCCTTCAACATTTCCCTACTTAGAAAGAAAGAGAATTCAAACAATGTGGCAAAAGGAATCTTTTCAGCTTAAGATATGTTCCCTTAGACGCTTCCATACATGGGAAACTTCTAGAAATAAAGAAAATTCAAAAAATGTCGCAAAAATAATTGTTTTAGCAAGCACAACTTATGCTTCTAGACAAACTTCTAGGTAACTAGATTCGATTGTTAGAAACACAAGAAAATCAAACTCAATTTGAATGACTTGACAAGGAGTATAGCATGTCAAATATGGGTTGAAATTGACATTAAGATATACATGTTTAGAGTAACGAGGGTTGTGCATGGATGACAGGAGGCTTCTTAGTAACATCTCAGTTTTGTTTAAATGGAATGTTACATGTTTTTTTTTTCTCTGAAAGAAATCATTCTTCTAATGAATATGCTTCTACAAAGTTTTTAGGTGCAACCTTACTCTCCAATCCAAAGCTAGTAAGATTGCATTAATTTCAAATTGGAGGCATCATAAATTTTATGCATAAACTTGATCTCGAAAACAATGTAATTTTTTTTTTATAAAAACACATACTAAACCAAAAAAACTTAATATAATATAATATTTATATATTAGCCCTTTAACCATCTTATAACATATTAGAAAAAAAATACAAATGCACTAAAATATATAACAATAAACAATTTAAAATATAAATATAAACCAATACTCTCTTCAAAAGAAATAAATCCCCAAATCACACAATCCCATCGCATCAGAATTAATTTATCCACACAATAATCCCCAAACTGAAGTTGATTAAGATGCCTACCTATGAAATCAATAACAATAGCAACAACAACAGAAGTTTCAGAGAAAAAAAGAAGAATGGTGTCAGAAAAGCAAACAGGGTAAGGCGGTTTTCAAAGAGGCGGCAAAACCATTTGTTTTAGCTGCAGAAGATTTCGACATTGACACAAATTTGATGGAGCAAGGCAAGAAAAATGTTCCAGGACTCAGAAAAATGTGTAAGAGAGGAAGTGCAATAGACATTACCCCAGCGACTGAAAAACTAGAGAATTTTCAAAAGAAAATGCCCACCCAAGAGCAAGTCTGGGAAACAATAAAAGAAAATTATGAAATCATTAGACTCCTCTTAGTTGACCAAGTGCACTTCAAAGAGAAAAAAAAGGATTTAATGGCTTTCAAAACCAACCAGGAATGGTATAAGTTTAATTGTGCTGTCATGTTTGTTTTAAAAACAGAGAGAGATGGTATAAATTTAATTGTGATGGAGCCTCCCACAAACGCCCAAGGCTTGCAGAGTGAGCGATAGTCTCACGTATCACAAAGGGGAAATTATAGCTCTAGTCTAGCTAGACTATTTTTTTCTTTGAAAATTTTAGAAATTTGGGTAAGATTTTGATAAAATTCGATAGGGATTTTTGTAAATTCAGTTTATAACTGTCAAACTTCAAAGTTTTGGGTGTCTTAAAAGTCTTTGATGGTGCTGAATCCATTTTCACCATCAAAAACATGATTCAAACTCAACGAGTACAAATTTTTTGAATTTTTTTACTCTGATTCTAGCAACTTTTGGCCAGCCCAATTCCACAGCATCAGTAGACACTTCCGAAATTATAGTTATGATATAAACTCTTGCCGAGTCTGTACCATCATATGGAAGAAGGTGTTGTTGTCCTTGAATGCATTGATATTGCTCAACGCCTTTGGATTCAAACATTAAGATCGACCCTGTCACGCCCCCAAGCCTACGGTGGTCTTTCGACCGTGCCGATGAGGTGCGACACCCCCGAACACTTTCTTTTTAACAATACTTGTGCACATGGACTATGCCTAATTCACAACTGTGTACTTAGTTTGTGTTTCGCAACCAAGTATAATATGCAATTAACCTTTATATCAATGAACACCCATACTTATTCATTATCCACAACAATTATAAAAGAAGAGAACAATTGCACGATATAAAGGGGAGGGGAAACTCCCGTAACAAGTCTGCCCGACAATATATTATATCAGTTTTCCCAATAATACAATCATCACAAGTAATGCTTGGCAAACCCCAAGCCAATACTTAGTTTCTTTTACATCATAGACAAAACAGCCTTTACAACAATCGTGCCACTCTTGTACAGTAGGAAGGTGCTCACCCGAGACACCAAGAACTCCTCCTCAAGCCCTGCACAACCATCACCCAACTCACGGCACACCTTGCCAACCAACATCCAAGAACCAAGACTGCGCACTCTCCAAGTGTAGCGCATGAGCTATGCACATTCCCCCGGCTAAATCTGCGCACCTTCTTGCTATGCGAGCTCTCCAAGTGTTGTACGAATGAATGTGATCGAATGTGATGTCAAAACACGCCCAAAGCTATCAAATATATAGCCATCATTGGAGGGTGGTCGCTCGCCCAACCGACCCCCTAAACAGTGGCTTGCACACTTCCATAACGCCCCGGAATGCTGTCGGCCAGCCCCATACAAACGCCTTCGTATCATGGGTATAAATCCTCCCAACGCTCCACGCATTTCCCAAGTGTCGCAAAGTCGTTCTGTCATATCGTCGCAACAAACTCGTGGTTTCGTCGCATTGTCGTTCAAGCCCGCCCGGCGCTCCGTCCTCGTGCGGTCGTGCACGCGCGCCCAGTGTGCGTGCGCCCGGGCGCCCGCCCATCGCACAAACCATAAGGCGTTACATCCTTCTCCACCTGAAGTCGTTGTCATCCTCAACAACATTCCCAAGCATCAATATCCGTGATGTCAACTCCTCCACATATGGCAAACATCCCTACAACATATGTAGGACTCCATCTCCACCATGTCTCATCTAAGCAACCAACTGTCACCAAGATAGTCCATACTCAATTATAGATGTCCATGATCATCACCCACCTGTCACAATCTCCCCATGCTTCTCTCCACCATGGAAGGCTGGTCCTTCTAACTCAAGCTACATATCCACTACAACAATGTGTCAACTCCATCATGTCACCAACTCCATCATGTGAAAAACTGCCCATGATACATCAACAAGTGTTAACACACCTCAACCATGTGCCAACATCTCATCAATCTGTAAACTATCAAGTGCTCAAAGAGAACACCTCTCTCCATCATGTGTCAAGTTCTCTAAGAGAACACCTCTCTCCATCATGTGTCAAGTGCTCCAAGAGAACACCTCTCTCCATCATGTGTTCTATGTGTCCAGCTGCCATGATACTCCAACACAATGCCAACATACCTGTGATCACCGCATGCTCCCCATGTCTGAACTAGTTGGGTAGCTAATCCAACCATCATGCCCAAATCATGAGAGTGAACATCCTCATGTCATCATCAGTTGTTCCTCAAAACATCTTCCACATCCTGAACTCATCAAGAATAAACCATGCTCAGGTCCATGAAGTAGCCTCCATCTTATCTGCAACATGTCATGATGCTTGATGCCAAGCCATCCCTGCACCATCATACCTGCTCAACTGCTTTAAGGACTCACTGCCATGAGCAGCTAACAATGAGCCCCATCTTCTTATCCATCTAAGAAGATGTAGAGGGGTTAGAGCCGGAAGGCTCACCCTCACTAATCATATCAATCCATCTATCAGGATCCTCAACCTCCATCCTTTGTAGATAAGCAACTCGGTCCTCCTCTCGAACATCCGGCATCACATATAACTCCCCATCATCATCCTCATCCTCAATCACCTCTAGCCTTCTTGTCAAATCCAAGATACTATCTGAAAGTGATTTGATTACCAATGACTACTCGATAAGCTTTGTCTCAACCGTGGATGACCGCTTACTCATGTCACCCATTTTCTTCTCATCCCCCATTTGCATCACTGCCAATTTACAATCAGGCCTAGTCACACCAAAGGTAAGCACACCAATGGGTACATCTTCCCTTCCATCATAAATGTACAGCTTCTTCAAATGTGGAACAATCCTGGCATCATATTGTTTCATAAATTCCATCCCCAGCACAGCCTCATAGTCATCAATCCGCACTATAGTGAAGTCCACCTTCCCGGCCCATTCACCAAATGTTGTGTCCACCTGTTCAGCCACACCAAGAAATTCATCCAGAGGAGAATTCACTGTCTTCATATGTGCCTTGATAGGAACATATTTCAGCCCAATCCTTCTCGCAGTATCTTCACCCATGATGTTGTGAGAGGCCCCACTATCCACCATAGCGAGTATATCAGCATCTCCAACCTTCATCCGAACATACTCCAACTTATTCCTCTCAGGATCCTTCCGAGAGATCACCTCTGTAGCAGCAACAGCTCCAAGAATCTGCATCATCCCCACAGAAGCACCTTCTTCTTTCGCATTAGATTGTGCTATGGCAGCCACTTTCGGTCTAGAAGGACAATTCTTCATCGTATGTGGACCAACACATATCCAACACTTCAAGACCTTCTTCGTCTTCGAACTATCATCCGATTTCGAAGCATCATCTTTCTTCTTATCTTTCTGCTTGTCGGACTTCTTCTTCCTATCATCAGAAGTCTCATCATAATGCTCCACCAATCTGTCAACAACAACAAAAGCTTCTTCAAGTGTTCTAATCCTTTGTCTCTTCACCTCATTGCGAGCCCAAGGCTTCAACCCAATAATGAAGTAAAACACCTTGTCTCTCTCCGCCATGTCAGGTAGTTCAAGGACCGCACTTGCAAACTCCCGCTGATATGTTTGAAGGTTACCTGTCTGCTTTATGAATTTTATCTTCATCCTTGCTTCCCATGTTTCATCCTGAGGACTAAAATGGGCCTGCAAAGCTCCTTTCATCTCATCCCACGAAGTGATGTCACTAGCACTGCCACTGGAAATCTGGTCCATCCTCCTTCGCCACCACATCTTAGCATCCTTTGTTAGAAACTGAGCAGCAACCTTGACTTTAGCCTCATCATCAGATAGACCCAACCACTCCAAGTATTGCTCCATGTCCCACAAAAAGTTGCCAAGAGTCTTTGCACTCCTTGTACCATCGAATGATTCCAGTTCCTTGACTTTCACAGGAGGCACTCCTCCACCCGAGCCATGCCTCACGGCCTTCTTCAACACCACTATCTCATCCTTGGCTTCATCAAGAGATTTCTTCAAGTCCATGATCTCTGCAAGACCCTAGTCCCTTGCTTCTTCAACCTCCTTGATTCTTGTTTCAAGTTGTGTACACATCAAATCAGTGTACTCGTGTTGAGTTAGGAGTTCATCAAGTTCATCTTTCATCCTCAAAGTTGCCTTTTGTTCTTCCACAACCAGGTCAATCTTCTTCTCAAAATGATCTTCCAAGTATTCCATTCTTTCCAACACTTTCTGCATCAAACCAAGGGTAGTTTCCTTGGGATCACGACTAGACACAGCCTGGGATTCAACCATTTCTAATAGCCTTCTCCTTCTTTGCAACCTAGTCTCGACCATGCATCGGCTTCACCTGCAACCCAAGTCCTTGATGTCACACTTATCAGGAAGTGTTTCACCAACCTCTTTCCCTCTACAAGACCCTGTCACCACAGTCACTTCTTCACAAGCTCTAATGCTTCAACAACCTGGTCCAACCGAGCTTTGATACCAACTGTCACACCCCCAAGCCTACGGTGGTCTTTCAACCGTGCCGGCGAGATGCGGCACCACCGAACACTTTCTTTTTAATAATACTTGTGCACATGGATTACGCCTAATTCACAACCGTGTACTTAGTTTGTGTTTCGAAACCAAGTATAATATGCAATTAACCTTTATATCAATGAACACCCATACTTATTCATTATCCACAGCCATTATAAAAGAAAACAACAATTGCATGATATAAAGGGGAGGGGCAACTCCCGTAACAAATCTGCCCGACAATCTATTATATCAATTTTCCCAATAATACAATCATCACAAGTAATGCTTGGCAAACTCCAAGCCAATACTTAGTTTCTTTTACAACATAGGCAAAACAGCCTTTACAACAATTGTGCCACTCTTGCACGGTAGGAGGGTGCTCACCCGAGACACCAAGAACTCCTCCTCAAGCCCTGCACAATTCTGCACAACCATCACCCAACTCACGGAACACCTTGCCAACCAACATCCAAGAACCAAGACTGCGCACTCTCCAAGTGTAGCGCATGAGCTATGCGCATTCCCTCGGCTAAATCTGCGCACCTTCTTGCTATGCAAGCTCTCCAAGTGTTGTACGAATGAGTGTGATCGAATGTGATGTCAAAACAAGCCCAACGCTATCAAATATATAGCCATCGTTGGAGGGTGGTCGCTCGCCCAGCTGACCCCCTAAACAGTGGCTTGCACACTTCCATAACGCCCCGGAACGCTGTCGCCCAGCCCCATACGAACGCCTTCATATCGTGGGTATAAATCCTCCCAACGCTCCACGCATTTCCCAAGTGTCGCAAAGTCGTTCTGTTGTATCGTCGCAACAAACTCGTGGTTTCGTCGCATTGTCGTTCAAGCCCGCCCGACGCTCCGTCCTCGTGCGGTCGTGCACACCCGCCCGGTGTGCGCGCACCCAGGCGCCTAGCCGTCGCACAAACCATAAGGTGTTACAGACCCATGTCGAAGATGAGAGGGGAAACCGTAATGGGATGTGGAAGCTATAAAAGTCCGTAGAATATGGAAGAATCTAGGTGAAAGCAGAATAATTTGTAGACGCTGTGTTTGAATCATGTTTTTGATGGTGGAAATAGATTCAGCACTATCAAAAACATCTAAGACACTTAAAATTATGAATTTTGACAGCGTTTACTTGGATTTACAAAAATCCCTATTAGATTTTTTTCAAAATATAGCTAGAATTTCCATGACTTTCAAAGAAAAAAGGCATAATTTTAGGCTATGGCGATGAATTATCTAAAATGAAAAAAATTAAATACAAAATTATTAAACAACAGAAATTTTAGGAAACGACCAGAGCCCAAACAGTTTTCTTTTAAGATCTACTGAGAACTTTTAAGATCTACTGAGAATCCAAATCGTTGACCCCTTGCACAAATATCCCCTCGATGTAGAGAGACAAGATGTTGCCTACATGTTAGTCTGAAGAAGAGATGAAACCCTGACGGAAATTTAAATTTTAATGATCATTAAACTGCACAAATGGGAATGATCTTCGAGGGATTCGAAACCTTAACCTGGCTATGCATATCGAAAGCGAAAGGTTTATATATATATATATATATATTTCTAGTTATTTATTTGATTTTATATGTATATTTTTCTGGTTACGGTATGAATTATTGGATATATATATATATATATATATATATATATATATATATATATATATATATAGCTTATTAGACAAAAGTTGAACAAGATCATCAAGGACGACATCTATAGGCAATTCGTTTAGGTCACGTAGGTCAATCCTCCGTGGTTGCGCTCAAAGATGGCCTTCTATGCTAAGCAATTCTTAGAGTTGACACGAGCTCATTGTTCAACCCCAGTGTACGTTTCACCACTGCTCTTCCCATTCCTCTAGGTCAATTCAGAGTAGGTTCTCATAGACTTCAGGGAGAGACAGACCACCAAATTGATAGACCAAACATAGTCTGCTAGGTATGTCATTTACAAGAAGTAGAGACCGAGGCACACTTCATTTTTGGATGCCCTATCTAATACGAGATCAAAGAAAGGTTCCATTACTTGTTCAAAGACTCTCAAACCCTCGTAGACTTTTTCAGGTATCTAGATCAGAGATGTTTGGCCCTATCATATGCTGGAGGCTCTCAAGTTCCGAGTGCATATTTTTCAGCCTCCCATCATACCAGACCCCACACAGAGGATCATGACATTTTTCACGGTACTACCTTCAGACAGGGGGACCAAGAGACCGATTGATACCGTTTCATATCCATACTCTAGATTAGTGAGGATCTGTTGAGCCTCACCCTGCCACTTGAAATCTCAGCAGCAAATCCATCTCAGATCTGTCCCTGGGAGATGGACTAGGTCCTACAGACCTTAGCAATGCATGAACTCCCCCGGACAATGATTTAATGGACATTGTGCACCTCCCACCAGCTCTTCATTGGACCAACAAACTTTGTGGAGTTTTCTTGAGTGTTCTTGAGTTAGCCTCGAATGTTAGGAGAGATGAATTTGATCCTCAAACTGATTAGCTCCTAGATCTTCTCCATCAGAGCATTCCATACATTGTATCTTTTATGTTCCTGTATTGTACCTTTTATATTCATGCATTGTATTTTTATAGGAAACATTTTAGTTCTCCCACATTGTATTGATATCATTATACTCAAGTCTATTTGAGCTACTTTATAATTATTAGTTAAACATAAATATAATTATCTTATCTTATTTTCGAATTATTCAATTATTAACTTCAATTTATATCTATATTTTTCTTATATATACTTTTCTTGTTATGGATACAAATCAAGAAAAACTCGAAACATAGAATGGACCTTAAAATCTATAGGACCAAACCACAGCAGGCAGCCGTTGGACCACAGCCTTGGCCCTGTCTAAGCTAAAGGTTGAAAGTTTATAACTGTAACATTGCACAGAATCTAAGAAGGATTGAATCTTAAAGGCATTAACCAGGCAAGGGATTCGGATGTTTCGTATACCTTTGTGTAGTAGCTCAAAATGACTGGCCCTCTTGAGATACAGGGCAGGCTGCAACTTCCTAAGTAACACCCTCCCTGACCCTCTTCTCCGTTACCTTGAGGTTGGGAAGTCTCCACTGGCCCTCCCGAGATACAGGGCAGGCTGTGACATCCTTGGTAACACCCTCCCTGAACTTTTATTATAAAATAAATTCATATTAAAAAATGCTTAAGTATTCTAGCTATTTCTTTAAATTGAGCTCTCGTGCATTAAATTTAATAAAACTCGACTCTACAGAAAAGAAGCAATCGTATTTCTATATGGATTTGACAGAAGATCGAGAGGGTGCAGTATTACATGACAAACGGAGGTCGAAGCCATTGTAGAAGAAAAATAGAGGTGCCACTGTAAGGAGTTATTACACATTCTGCGTGCTCCCCGCTAACCGCTTCAATGACACTGTTTTTCCATGAACAACAACAAGACCAAACTTACAATAACCAAATGCGTTGAAATTGCAGAAAAGGTTAATGTAAGAAGGATCATGGGGTTCAGATTTTCTTTTTCTTTTTAAAAAAGAGAAGAGAAAAGAAAAATACCCTATTATGAATATATATACAGCTTTTTTCTCGCTGAGATTTTCTTTTTCCTTTTGGTATTCTCCCCGTTCTTTCGAACTCGTGACGTATGTATGGTAAGTGCCCAAATCATTAGGAGCTACCTTTAATCGATGACCGTGATCCGTAAACAAAACTAGGTGGTGGTGGGACATGACGGACAACGAAAAATGAATGAAAATATCTGGATAAAAAGTCTGATTAATTTTTTTAATTAAAATTTTATATATTTACATAATTATTTCTATATAAAAATTAGAATTTAATAAATTTTGAAAAATAATTGATATAAATAAATTAATAGAAAATACTTTGACATAATAATTAATTAAAATTTGATAAGTAAAATATTTATTAATATGGGGATAATAGTATGTCAGATTGTATTAATTAATAATTTCAAATTATTATTAAAATATAATTTAATATTAGATTAAAACGCCATGGATAGAAAGGATCTGCCATATTTGTGAGAATAGGAGCATCGAGGATGAAAACCACTTCCTCTTAGAGTGCCCTGCATACAACCACATTAGATCTCAATTTCACAACTTTTGTTACAATACTGACCTTCCTAGCCTTTTACAATGTCAAAATTATAGTGAACTCGGGAGGCTTCTCTCCAAGCTTTTTGAGCATAGGAATAAAATCTTAAATCAAAATAAATAATTTGTCTTTTTAGGTCTGATAGATCATTATTTGGTCTCAGCAGACGTTAAGCATCATCATCATCATCATCATCATTTATATAAATAAAAATTAATGATTTTTTATAGTGGATGTACTCAATTAGGTATATGATTTGGATAATTTTAATTCACATGAACTTAAGATTTGGATGAGTTTCATCATTATTTATACTTGATTTATTAATTAATTTCATGGATTGTTATAAAAATCATTTAAAAATATAAAAAAAAAATATTAATATTAAAAATTATTTTTAAGATAAATGTATTTGAATTGTCTTAAAATGTTTAGATCTATCTCATACAATTAAATTTTTTTTAATAAAATCTTCAAAATTTAAAATAATTATTAATTAAAATTATAATGAGTTTATGCCTTTTGTAGATTCATTTTTTTACTAACGTTTAATAATATATCATTTTATAATTGATTGTATTTAAAATTATATTTTTTTATATAAATTATTTTAAATTTAATTTACACTAATAAAATATCATTTTTATGATTGAATTTGTATTTTA
>APFE030403106.1:0-12495 GCA_000404065.3 Pinus taeda
TTGAGGGTTAAACAAACCCATGCTAGTGCTTGTGCTAGCCATTCCTTGCATTCTCAGCTATGCTTCTAAATCCTTGACTGTATATTTAAAACAACTGACTGCTGCTACCAAAAGAGTCCTTCCTTCAGCTTCTTTGTCTCCTACAAAGAGCCTAAACCTGCTCTGATACCACTGTTGGGTATTTTTTTTGCTTCTATGTTTGAGATGGGATAAATACCAAAACCCAAAAATATAACACGGAGACAATGCTCTGTTTTCTTTACACCAGGATCTTTTACACAGAGAAGTCCTTTTAAAAAAAATTACACAGGACAGAGTATTTCATCACCATAAAATTTCCATTCATTAAACAAAAACATTTACATACTCATCCTCTTTCACTCAGAGGGATTCACCAAAACATTTACTCTGCCTCCTATGAAATTTTACACAACTGTGTGTAAATATTTCATTTACATTCACTGCTGTGTGAAAACAAAACTTACAGGAGTTTACAGTTTCACCTTTTCACCTGTGTGAAACAATACATGGTTTATAAGAAAACTATTCACTGGTTTATCTTTTCACTGCTGCTGCATAAAAATCCCCTTTTTCATTACAGACCAAAAAAAAACATTTATACACTTCTACCCCCTGCAATACAAAATTTAAACTTTGCATCCCATTCGCTGCTGCGAATTCACATACCATTTTTACCGGGTGCGTTTTTCACATTTTTCTTCCCAGGTGCTGCAGACCCCTGTCTCCTCTGTTCTTCACATATAAATTACATTACACATCACATTTTTAATCCTCGCGGGTGTTTTGTTTTACATCACCAAAAATGGGTCAACGCCTTTTTTTTAAATATGTATTAAAAACAATAAAAAAAACTTACGAAATAGTTTCGGCCCATACTCCGTGTTAAATCGCCGTAAATAAACATTTAAGACTTTACCCAAAAAACATAGCAGAGTTTTTAATATAAGGTATGGGATGCATTTAATTTTCAACGGGCCCGTGTACTTTCCTTGAGATGGACGGCGGAGAGAGTCAGCATAAATCAAACGGCGGAGATTGCATATCGGAGGACCTTTCTGACAGCCCTTTAACCCGTCGTGCAACTTGGTAAATCAACGGACGTAAATGTTTGAAGTAAATCGACGGGTGAGGACAATATCGGAAGGGGTTAGCTGGGTGAAAGTTCGGAGAGAGTCAGCATAAATCAAACGGCGGAGATTGCATATCGGAGGACCTTTCTGACAGCCCTTTAACCCGTCGTGCAACTTGGTAAATCAACGGACGTAAATGTTTGAAGTAAATCGACGGGTGAGGACAATATCGGAAGGGGTTAGCTGGGTGAAAGTTACCTTCCGATGGATTGTTCAGTGCTGATGTCAGGCCAGCATCAGCGCTTGAACAACTGTCAGCTCCCAATTGCATCGGAGCTCGATGCACGGAAACCACTTTGCGTTGTGAGGTGGTGCGATATGAGACCGGTGATTTAGGTTTGAACTGGGTGGTTTTCTGAGTTGCCGTTGACTGCTGGTTTGCGCGGGCAGTGAAATTATATTTTCAACACAGATGAGGTGGATCAGATTCTTTTGCATTGACGATGATGGGCATTGCGGATTTAATCTCAATGTTATCCGATATATGTCCCTTGTCATCATTTAATGGTGGGGTCCGCTAGCTTAAAATGGATGCATATCTGGAAAACCCTTTTGCTTTATGCGACTGGGTTTTGCTGTACAAGCTGTTATAGCAGGCACATAGTTTCCACCACGTGCTTACAAAATTGAGTTCGGTATTGGGTTTCCATGTTATTTGACCTTTCAATTTTAAAAATCGAACGGATCCCTCTTGCCTTCGGGGAACGTTTGAGATAGCCGTGGTTTAAATGGGTGGGACGAATTGCCCAGAAAATTATGGAATTTTGGTTATATTTAAAGAAAATTTGACAAAGATTTTTGAATCCAAGTTATAGTTGTTAAACTTCAAATTTTAAGTGTTTAAGATATTTTTGATGGCGCTGAATCTATTTCTACCATCAAAAACACGATTAAAAGACTTTCTCTACAAGATTTTTTGAAATTTCTTTTCCTAGATTCCGACCACTTTTGGCGCAATTCCTCGGCTTCGGTAAACGACTCATTTGAGATATGGGCCATTTTAAAACACAGTGAAATTTTTTTTCCTAGATTCCGGCCACTTTTGGCACAATTCCTCGGCTTTGGTAAATGACTCCTTTGAGATATGGGCCATTTTAAAACACATAGTCTAACCAGGCGGAGGAGTTGCCTCGAAAGTTATGGAAATTCCGGTCATATTTAGAGAAAATCCGGCAATGATTTTTGTCAATCCAAGTAATAGTTGTTAAACTTCAAAATTTTAGGTGTCCGAGACGTTTTTGATGGTGCTGAATCCATTTCTACCATCAAAAATAAGATTCTGCCTCTACAATATTTTTTTAAAAAAATTTACCTAGATTCCGGCCACTTTTGATTGTCCCGGCAATTCCTCCCCCTTTCATATTAGACTAATGTAACATAAATCTCAATAAAATTTATCATACATTTCACATTATCACTAAAATTAAAATACATCATAAAAAGAAATTATAATTAAATTTTAGCGATTTTTTATTACAATAATATTATGATTTCTCAATAAAGTATATTTAAAATGATAATTTTATTTTCTTGTTAATATTTTTTTTTTTTATATTTTTATAATTAATTTAAAAAATTTATTATATTGGACTTTCTTGGTAAAAGTTATATCTTATTATCTAATTTTTTTTTTTGTCGAATCTTCGCTTAAAATTCATCTATTAATATGCCGGTTAATTTAAAAAATAAATTCTCCTTACTAAATTTGATGAACTTTGTGTTAATTTAAATAAATTTTATTAAAAAAATTAATTAAAAAATTATCTTTTAATATTATTTTTCTTATTTTAATAATTAATTAAATATCTTTCTTATTTTTGAAATATCAAAATTTATTTTATATTCCCTCTACCATTTTAAATAATAAAATATAAAATACAAAAGCGTTTAACTTTGTCTTTATCTAGACAAGGAATCACTTATTTAAAATTCTTCTTTTAGAATTATAATAAACTTCAATTCAATTTACCGGAAATTTCCCTCTCGCTTTTTATTATTTTATTATTTTAAATTATAATTTGTAATGTTTTTTATTTATTTTTTTTTTTTTTAAATTTGTTTCTATATTTTTTCTTTTTTTTTCTATTTGTGTTTTTGTTAAGCTTTGCAGAATCTTTCATTTTCTATTTCATCATAGGAAAATTTACACCACATAGATTTGCTAGGTGGCCTCAACTTGCCCAATGGGAAACTAAGTCTGTTGGCTACCTATCCGCATTGTAATCCATCCAAAAACAATAAAGTTTCAATCTCTCTAGCCAAGCTATATATGTTTATGTTTCACGACCATACTCTATATTTATATCTATACATATACTTGCATGATGAAAAATAAATGCCATCCGCATATAAAATAAAAGTAAACATGGGAGAATGACTAGCCCTTCTGCTCCTCCAAGGCCGATTCCACTAGTGCGGGGTCTTTAAAAGTTGCTCCAGGCATCCCAGACAGTTCCAGGATGCATGGAATATGTCTTTTAATTCTGTCCAACCTAATATATTGCTTATGGAGTTGGAAATGAATTTTCTGCAGGTCTTGTTTGTAGCTTGGCATACCTTGGAGAGAAACTGCCATGCCCTCTAATAGCTATTCCATAGCCTTGCCCAACAGCTTTTCATCAGCCATTTGAGGTAGAAGGTCTACTTAAATTGCGTTATCCTACCTCTGGTGTTCCGACGATCCGAGACAAAGGTCCTCCAATTTTCCATATCCTCCTCAATCTCACTACCCTGCTTGATTTCCTCTTCCCATTCCTCTAACAGATTCTGGACACCTTCATCCATACCCTCGTGATATGCCTCAGCAACGTCACTGATAAAATGTTTTACTGATTTCCTCCCTCTGCGAGGCTCAGACGTGCTCGGGTCCTTATCCTTTCTGGGCTCCCAGCCCAGTCTTCCACGTCTGCGACCTTCCGTAGGCTGAGCCATGCTAAAGATGCCTGAAACCTGTTCACAACACTTATTTTAGTGTCTTGTTTGACTTTATTTAATATATTTTCTTTGATTATATTATCTTACATTACGTTATTAACCTACCTACTTAGTGATTAAATTTAGTGCTTAATTCTTATAAGAATTATTAATATATTTACGAGGTATAAGAATGTTATCTATATACCCACACATTGAATACATTAGTATTAGATATCCTATTATGCTAGATGATAAACTAATAGTTAATCTTGATTAATGATCAAGATTATGATTAACCTTAAGCTTGATCAATAGTTAAGATTTATTAGTGATTAATTAACCCTTAATACTAAATTATAATTAATAAAGTATAATTTAACATGATTTATTTAATATTTCAATTAATATGATGCTTATGAATCCATAGGTTTGTTTGACATTAAAAATATATTATTATTTTATTATTATTAGTGTTTTATTGTTTTATCGTATCTGCGCCCTAACATGATTGGATAAGAAGATATGTGGGACTGGCCCTAGGGGAGGAATGAAGGGTGGTAACATCAATGGTTGGGTTTGTGGCATTGACTCGAGGGGGGGCATAAGTGTGGGAAGCTTGGGAGAGAGGGCATTCTTATGGGGATTTTATGTTTTGGTACTTTGGGGTTGATTTTTGGTTTTGGGACAAGGGAGTGTAGAGGTAGTTTGTCACCTGAGAGGTGGATTATGGTGTTGGACAGTAGAGGGGTGTTGGCATGGGGACACATTAAGAATGAGATAAACATGGGTGGTTAGAGCAAAAGAGGTTGGGAGAGGAGTTTAGTGAAGAGGAAAGGTGGAATAAAGTGGGAAGGGACAATAATAGGGGAAGATATGTGAGATAAGGAGTGGTGGGAATGAGGGAATGGTGCACAAGAAGAAAAGGAGGAGGAGGTAAGAAGATAGAAAGTGTAGATGGAGATAGGTAAAATTAAGAAATAAGTGAGACAAGAGTGGGATATAGGTGTAATTCATAGATGTGGAAATGAGGGGTGGGTGATAGGGGAAAATAGAGAAAAGGTGAGAAGAACTAGATTGTTTCAAGGGCCCTAAAACACATATCTTTTACAAAAAACCACCTAGTGGCACAACATCCACAATAATAGGTTGATGATACTCTCATGAGGTCATGTGTGGTTTAAGGCATTGTTCTTTGCCCGATCCAAGTGGATATTTGTAGCCACCCTCCTACTCCACTTAGACCCCCAAGACTCTCTCTTTCATTTTTCAGTTTCTTTAATTGTAGCACAGTTTACTATTTTTAGTAGTTTTTCAGGCCTTGAACTTCTAGAGCTGTTTGAAGGCCCTAAATGACGCTTTTAGGAAAACGAGGAGACCAGAAAAGTCCTAAAAAGGGCAAAAGGATTTTGTTTGACCTACTCTTCGAAATCTTCGAGACAAGGTATTATGATAGCCAAACAAAGATCGTATACTAAAGTTACGACCCGGGGAAATTGATGTACCAATTTACTCAAATGGGGCCCACAATTTTGGCGCTCATCTCCTAGGGTGAGGTTTATGGATGTTTATGGTTTTCCATTGTTTCTCAATAATAAATAGGCCTTGGTGACTCATTTTAACACAGTTCAGAGGCATGTAGCCACCACATCTCTTCTCAAAGATAAACTACCATCACCCGAGCTAGTCTTATTTCCATTCTATTTGTAAGCATATTTCAGTGTTTTATATTAATTAAATGAAGTTCTATTTTTGCTGCATCTTTGTATTTATAGCTATATCTATAATTTGTTGTGTTCTTGTTTAAATTTGGATCAGTGGTATCAGAGTGGTCTGCTTTTCTCTGTTTTCTTTACATGTCCCCAACGAGGTCGGGATATAAGAAGTTAGGGCTTGAACTAGTTGAACCGTTGCAAGACCAGCCTCACAAATCTCGACAACCTCCCATGGAAGAAGAAAAGAAGGATGAGGGGGTAGGAGATCCTTTCAAAATCTTTCTCGAAGAATCCCTCGAGTGATAGAGGAATGCGATGATGGAAAACATTGCCCAAATCCTTTAGTGGCTACCCAAGGGTGACACATCTACTTCGAGTAGCTAATCTAGAAGTGCCACACCCTTCAAGGTACAAGTTAACTTTGACATTCCCATATTTGAGGGTTAGATAGATGTGATCGTCGTAGATAAATGTTAAATTTGCAAGAAGGATATTTTCCTATTCATCATTTTTCCAGCCGAGAAAAGATTACTTTTTCTCTTCTCAAATCCGCCCCCCACGTTAAGGACTAGTGGGAAACCTACTATGAATAGAAGGATGAAAGTACGCCCTCACTGTTTTCGGTTGCACCCACTTGGGATTCGTTCCGAGACACCATCAAGGAGCAGTACTACCCTGTCAAAAGATATGAGGATAAATACATAAAGTGGACCACACTGCGACAGGGAAGGAACCAAGACGTGGTAGAGTTTACCAATGTTTTTCATACCCTTTGCATGAAGTTGGGTATCAAAGATTATGATCAACATTTGGTACTCAAGTACCGCGACTGCCTACAAAGGTACTGCCAGGATGATATGCCATTCTTGGACATCTCCTCGTTCGGCACGACATATCGATACATTGTCAAGATTGAGAAAAATATTAAACAAAAAAAGAGAGACTTTAGATCCGTGAATTTGAAGTAAGGGAAAGGCACCTCCAAACTGTAGAGAAAAAGGGAAAAACCAAGGCAAGGCGACCCAAGATAACCCGTCAAAGCCGCAAGCAAAGAACAACACCACAAAGATGAAGAAGGACACGGGAAGGTGGTGTGAGTTCCATAAGATCGCCACTCACAACATAAGTAAGTGTCGGGCCAAGCAGTTACTGGTGTCCGAGCTGAAGGCTTCTAAGTCTGATGCATGTTATGACTCTGAGTCAAAACTCGATAAGGAGAATGATAAAGTGAAGCATATCATTGACATGGAGACCAGTGCCACTATAGCCACCATTGAGATCTAGAAGATTGAGCCTGAAGATCCAGAAGATGGGGAGCACCTATTCCACTCACAAATGTGGGTGAGGGGTTCTCCGCTACAGTTCATTGTAGACAATGGTAGCCAAAAGTACCTCATTTCACTAGAGGTTGTGAAGCGGCTGTGCCTATCGACTACAACACATCTGCAAGTGTACACCATCAGGTGGCTTCACTAAGGATGAGATCTCCACGTCAGCCAACAGTGTCAACTTCCCTACAACATCAAGCCCTTCATGGATGAGGTACTATGTGATGTTGCTCTTCTTGAAGTTTGCGATGTATTATTAGGACAACCATACTTATGGAAGTGGCATGTTGTATATGAGTCTAGACCTCCCTCTTTTATTATTTGTTTGGGTACTAAGTTATAGAGGATACCGGAGGTAGCGCCACTAACTGTCATCTCTTTGATCTCTACTAAGAAATGCAGTAAGGTCATCTCCCAGATTGGGAAATTTGTTTTCTTTCTGTTTCACTACCAAAGTAAGGGGAAGGTAATATCCACATCCATGGCCCTCGATAAGGGTTCCTCCAAGCAGCAGAAGCAGGTGGATATGGTCATGGAAGAATATAGGGACAACTTCTCCTCATCCATAGGGATACCCTTGCATTGTTAGCTCAAGCATTTAATCGACCTGACTCCTAGAGCACCTCAACCCAACGGGTTGATATATCCCCACTCCATTCTGGAAAATGAAGAGATCAAGCGGAAAATCCAGGAGTTGCTGCAAAAAAGACACATCTGAGCAATTTCCTCGTCTTATAGGAGCTCAATTGTACTTGTATCCAATCCCACGGATTGATGACTTGCTGGACCAACTTAAGGGTACCAGGTGTTTCAGCAAAATCAATTTGAAGTCTAGTTATCACCAGATTCCAATAGAGCCCATAGATGTATGAAAGATCACCTTTAAATCCAAGGAAGGCCTTTTTTAATGGTTGGTTATGCCCTTTGAGTTGACAAATGCCCCTGCTACTTTTATGAGGCTAATGGTGACATCTTGCAGCCCTTCACCAACTCGTTTGTGGTGGTTTATCTGGACAACATCCACATCTTCAGCAAGAGTTTGGAAGAACACTTGCAACACATTCAGCAAGTCCTTCAAACCCTTCAGCAGCACAAACTGTGTGCCAACTTGGAGAAATGCACCTTTGGCATGAACCAGGTCCAATACTTGGGATACATCATAGATGAGCGTGGCATGCATGTGAACCTGACCAAGCTCCAAGTCATTCGGGATTGGCCAGCCCTGACCACTCTACAGAGCTTTGTAGTTTGTTGGGCCTTGCAAATTTCTATCGCAGGTTCATGTTGGGATTCTCCCATATCACTTGGCCTTTGATTCAAATTACTAAGGGTGGGGCGAAAGCAAAGTTTTCCTGATCCGAGTCCCAACATAAGTCGTTTGTTGAGTTGAAGCACTGACTCTCCTCTGCACCAGTGCTCACACTGCCATACCTATAACAACCATTTGAAATCGAGATAGACGCCTTAGACTATGCAATTGATATAGTCCTCACCCAGCATGGACATCTAGTGGCCTATCATAGTGAGACACTTTCTGATACAATTTAGAAGTACCCCACGTATGATAAAGAGATGTATTCCATCGTGTAGGCTTTCTGATGATGGAAGAACTACATTCTGGTGAAGGAGATGGTCATCCACATCGATCACCGACCTCTTAAGTTTATGCAGGCATAGGGGAAGTTGCTGAACAATCCCCCTTAGAAGTGGTCTACATATCTACAACAATTACACTTGAAAATTAAATACAAAAAGGGCAAGACCAATAATGTTGCACACTACTTCAGTTGGCCCCTAGTTGCAACACTGGCTACTGTTCTCAACTCTTGTGGTAACGAGACCTCTGGATGGCCTCAACTATAAAAAAAAATGATCCATAGTTCACCTCAACATACCAAATGCTCATAGTTGGCAAGCAAGTTCTTGATTTCCACCTCTAGGATGCATTATTATTCTACCTTGGCCACCTTTGTGTCCCTTCAAGTGAGCGTGCGAAGCTGATTTGGGAGGCACACTACAGTCGGGTTGTAGGACACTTTGGTGCGGAGAAAACTGTGGTTGTACTACAAAATTACTTTTATTGGCCCAAACTCCGATTGGATGTTGGGAAATATATCAGATCCTTCGTTGCTTATGCCATCGCCAAGCCAACCATCAAGAAGCAAGGCTTGTACACTCTTCTGCCTTCTCCCAACCAGTCGTGGGAATCCATCTCCATGGACTATATGTCGAGCCTCCCTTCTATGAAGCATGATAATGACTGTGTATTTATGGTTGTGGATAGATTTTCTAATATGGCTATATTGGCAGCTTGCAAGAAGAGTATGACAGCAGAGGACATTGCCAAACTCTTCATTGAACGAGAATGGGTACATTTTGGGATCATGCGTACCATTATATCAAATCAAGATAACAAGTTTCTGAGCACATTCTGGGTAAGCCTCTGGATACCATTGGACACCAAGCTCACCAAATCGATTGCCTTCCATCCCTAGACTGATGGCTAGACGGAGGTTGTCAATAAGATGATAGTGCACATACTCCGCATGTACAACTCCAATCATCCTCGAACCTGGGATGAGAGTCTTCCATATGTGCAACACAGTTATAATAGAGCTCTCCATAGCTCGACTAGTCACAATCCCTTTCAAGTGGGTCTAGGATTTCAACCATCGTGTCTGATTGATGTTGTCATGCCTCATGTGACTACGCAGACATAGTCCACACATGTACTGTTTGAGGCTGATAAAGCGACCCAATTAATTGAACGCATCCAATACATCCACCAGTAGGTTCATGACATCCTGGAGAAGTCAAATGCTAAGTATAAGCAACAAAACGATCAACATCGGGTGCCACACAAGTTTTAGGTGGGTGACAAAGTTTGGTTGCATTTGCAGAAAGAACGCCTTATCAGATCCCATCGGAATCTTAGAACACTCCGTTATGGTCCTTACACCATTACCAAGGTTGTGGGAGACAATTATTTTGAGCTCAACATTCCCCCATTCCTTGACCTGCATCTAGTGTTCAATGTGGACTGCCTTCGACCATACTTCCCACCATTGATGGACACATCAGACATTGTAGAACAACTCACACCAACAGACTTAAACCCAGACTGCATGGAACATGCCACAACTAATCAGATTATGGACACATAGGTCAAGAACACTCGCCAACAGAAGATTCAACTGTATCGGGTTTTCAAAGCTGGCTAACTATTGCACCAAGACAAGTGGCTCACTAGGGAACACGTTCAATAGAAGTTTCCCCATCTCATGGAGGCACTCAACACTATGGGGACCATTTCTTCCTAAGGGGGGAGGAATGATCTAGGTGGATATTTGTGGCCACCCTCCTATTCCATTTGGACCCCCAACACTATCTATTCAAGTTTTTTAGTTTCCTTAATTGTAGCACAATTTATTATTTTTAGCAGTTTTTTGGGTCCTGAACTTCCAGAGTCATTTTAAGGTCCTAAACAACGTTTTTAGGAAAAATGGAGAGACTAAAAATATTCCAAATGGGGTTCCTAATTTCTTTTGGCCTACTCTTCAAGATCTTTGAAACAAGGTATTACGATAGGAAAACAGAGATCGTATGCCAAATTTACGACCTTGGGAAATTGATGTACCAATTTACCCAAACGGGGCCCACAGTTTTGACGCTTCATCTCCTAGGGTTAGGTTTATGGATGTTTAGTGTTTTCCATTATTTATCAATAATAAATAGGCCTTGGAGCCTCATTATAACACAGTTCATAGGCATGTAGCTGCCACATCTCTTCTTAGAGATAAGCTACCATCGCTCGAGCTAGTCTTATGGCCATTATGTTTGGAAGCATATTTCAGTATTTGATATTAATAAAGTGAAGTGTTATTTCTGTTGCATCTTTGTATTTACGATTATATCTATAATTTGTTGTGTTCCTGTTTAAATTTAGATCATGGCCCTAGATGGATACAATTCTCCTTTTGGGCTCCATGATAATTTGTCATCCCTTGGTCATGTCCATGGCCCCACGATCCATACCCATGCTGACTATCCCTCTCAAGAGTCCAAAAATTCTTTTGAAAAATTCTTTATGGTGAGACAACATGTTATTGATGGCCCTAGATACCTACAAGATTTCTTCGACAAATTCTTGTCAAACCCACCTTATGAATGCTTAGTGATAAAGTGCATGCAGGTTCTTATAGCATAAGATTATGCTTTAAATGTGCACATGCTCAAGAATTCACATGTGCTCAAGTACATGTGTGCATTCTAGAGCATATGCATATTCTTCCCATTTCAATTTTTTTAGTAGGAGTGGTAACCTTAGCCTCACATGTTCACTTATTTGGTTTCTTTGGATTAGGTTGAGAGTGACAAACCTAGTGGTTAGGATACAAATATATTACAACCTCTAATTTTCAAAATACCTCTCACTAGCTCTATTTTGAATGTTACATATGTATAGGATACACAAATCCATCATCAATTAAACGAATAAAATACACATATAGAGACGTCTATGCAAATTTCAAATATATAATTTTGAATATAATATTATATTATAATATTATATATATATTATATATATATATATAAAATATTGCTTACTACTTTTAATATTCTTTTGCCTTGACATATATTAGAATCCTAAAATACATAATTATTTTATTTGATATAATAAATTATATACTACTATAAATTAATATCTACAAAAAAAATATGTTTGATAATGTAAGGCCATCGTACCCTACACTAATGCCACTAGTGCAAGGTTAGATGCCACTAATGCAAGTTCAGATCTTGTAATTTCAGAAGATATGAATTTTATAATTTAAAAATTGAAATAAAATTCATATTGTAAATTTTGTAAGTAGGGTCATACTATAACAATGTGTTCTCTACCATTCTAAAAAAAATAAATTCTATCTAGCAAATCATATGTATTAAATTCTGTATGAAAAATAATGTACATAGGGAAACCCAAAATTTCACATATTTAAATGCATATTCAAGAAATAAAGATTATATATTTAGAAAGCTAATTCAATTTTGTACATTTCATCTTTTTATACCATATCCAAATTCAATGTACAAGTATGTCAAATATTCTTGCAAATTAATGTATTGTTGTTTTTCCATATTTGTATTGCCTCTAATGCATTGTGAAAGACCATCATTAACCGATGCCTACCTTAATATGAAACCAAAATATTATATCTATGCCTACTTTAATATGAAACCAAAATATTATATCTATCTTTCATTGAATTCAAGTAAATTAATATTAACGAAAAAAAACTCTTTTCATATCTAATACTTTATTAAAAAAAAAAAAAACTAAACTCTATTATATCTCTACCCGTTTCTTTAACTAAAATTAAAAAACTA
>APFE030403108.1:2173-53541 GCA_000404065.3 Pinus taeda
CCTTGGACTTACATACAGTTCTGAATAAAGTCCTTCTTTGAACTGGTTCTTTGGCTTCCTTAGCTCCTTTCAGTAATAACCGCTTCATTAATAGGGACTCTCCGTCTTCTGGTGGTTCCTCTTTAGCTTCAGGTTGAGGAATCTCCTACTTGGCTTCTGCAACATTCACGTTGCGCTGGTTTGCTGATCTCTGGTGAGGACAATCCCATTGTACATGTCCCCATTCACCACATGCAAAGCACCGGACATCTCTTCCTCGACCTCTGCCTCTGGGCACAAACCTTCCACGGCCAAAATCTTCTCTTTGTGGTGCTCTATTGCTCGCACTCCCTGCCTCATTCTGAGAGTGTTGAACTTTGGATTCAAGTATCCTTCCTTCGTTTTCTGGATTCTTCTCTGGTTCTCTGGTTTTGTTTGCGCAAGAGTTTTTCCTCTGCCTTCAAGGCTGCTTGATAGGCATCCTCAACAGTTTTCAAACTCAACAGGCTAATCTCATCTTGGATCTCATACCTTAGCCCATTAATATACCTGGCTACTTTCTCCAAATCATCTTCTACATGCCCTATTCTGATATTTAACCTGTAAAATTCTTCCGTATATTCTTTAACAGACATTCCCTTCTGCTTCAAATTTTGCATATGCTTAAAAAGATTCAAATGATAGTCTTTAGGATAAAACTTGGCTTTGAGATTGCTTACCATTTTATCCCACTGCTTGATCCTAGATTTCCCCTTTCGCGTTCTTGATGTCTGTAACTCGTCCCACCAGATAGCTGCATGGCCCTTCAATCTAGTGACTGCAAACTTCACCTTCTTATTCTCCTCAACCTCTTCATAATCGAAATACTGATCTATGGATCTGATCCAATCCATGAGCTCCTCGGCATTTAAACTCCCATCATACATAGGAATTTCTATCTTGGGCTTGCTACCAACTTTTGCCAGCATCTTGAGGACTTTTGCAGTTTAATTTTCTTCTCCTGCTTCGTCCTCTTCATCAGACTCTTCTGAAGAACTCTCAGTTTTCACATCTGGTGCTCTTCACTGGGTTGTTTCCATTGTCTCCATTCGTTCACGCAGTCTTCGCACTTCGTCTATCACGACTGCATTTGGTTCTGGTCTTCCTCAACCAATTCCTCGCCTTGGCGGCATCTTAGCTGCAACCACCTGGATCTTTTGGCTCCGATACCAAAAATAATGGTCAATTGATGCTTTGTTAAGTGTTTGAGTTCTCTTCTCAGATTGTAAGTGTCGAAGTCACCTGCTCAGACGTTCTTAGTACTCAACAAGTTCATAAGAAGATTCTTTTATGCAAGCTTGAATAGGAATAGCATGAGTATATCAAGACAATGCATTTGCAATTTCAACCTATGAAGACAAGCAGTGTGCACTTTCATTGACAGTCCCTTATTTTGGTTGTGTTTGTACTTCTATTTTGGTGAGTTTCTTCAAATTGTTTCTTTTGCACACCTTTTCATTTGTGAGTGTCACTACATGTTTAGGATGGTCACTTTTTCTTATTTTCACTTTTATATGTTTTTTTTCATATTATATTTTCGCTATAATGTGTCATTTTCAATGTCATTCACATTTTAGAAGTGTCATTTGCACTTTTCTTTTACTGTCACAATTGTCGTCTTTTGGGCATGGGAAGTGTCACGCATCATATAAGCAGAGTTATGATTTGTATCAAGGGGTAACTTGGGAGTTAATGAGTCCTATTTATCATATAGAAATGTATTACACTCACTCCCAAAGTTTCATGCACTATAAAACAAGTATCATCACCGTCATCGCAAATTGTACCTTAAGTGTTGCACTTGGAGGAAATTGTTGTGTTGTTGTAGAATTGAGGGGATCATGTTGTTCTTGTCTTTTGAGTGATCAATGTTGCATCATCGAATATTATAAGTGTGTAATCATGTTCAATTTTTTTCTTCTTAACTTTGATCTTACTGATCCCACAATTAGCCAAATCCGGAAAAATCCTTTTCTGAGCAGTTTGACTTCACTCATCCTTCTTGAACTACTTACTGTATAGTCTCAGCCCTCAAGCTCATACCTTGCCTCTTGGAACTATGCAATGCATATTTATTTCCTCCTAGAATTGTGAAAAGTGTAGTCTCAGTGCTCATCCATGACCATTGAGCTCGAAAATTGCATAGATCAACCTCCCAGTCAGCTCCTTCTGGCATTGTGCAGACTCAAACCTCAAGCTTCTAGCCTAACTCTTTTAACTACACAATTACACAAGACCTAGGCCTATCACTCTTTAGAAAATTGCACTAGGAAACCTCAAGTCATAAGCATCAAGCCTACCTCCTTGAGTCCCTCAACTGTAGGCTCAAGCCCTAGTCTTGACCCATGACCTCTAGAATTTCACATTGTGCAATCCCTCAACCAATCTCTTAGTCCATCACCCAATTCCAGCTGAGACAGTGGCATTCATGAAGCATGTTAGAATAGGAATTTTTTGACTGATGTCATCTCATCATGAGTGGTTTCCAGTTGTAGGTAATAACTCATGTCATGATAGGATGATGAAGAAGGATAAGAAGAAGGGGACCATGCTGGAAGAAATCCATGGAGCTTCAAAGACAAATTTATCATTCAATAGGAATATGAAAGGACAACAATTTGCGACAGTATTTGAATATCAAGATCATAGTGGAGACTCCCTACCATCAAGCCTTATGGAGGAGGAAGAAGAAGAACATGCACCATATTCAGGAACATAGAAAGATAACAACAGAAAGAATTGCCATAACATCATTCAGTCCATGTCACCAATTTCATGTCATGTCTTTTCAAGGTATCATGAAAAGATGTTATGTGAGTCATCATTTGCCACATCATTTGTGGATATCATTATGTAATTTTAAATATATGAGAAATGTAATGTAAAGTGGAAGTACAAGAGTCATCTATAAAATGTGGAAAGTCACGAAGGAGTCAAAAGGTCATATGGAAGTCAAAAAGTCACGAGGGTAGTCCAAGAGTCACAAGGGAGGTGAAGAGTCACCCAATTTGTTATATATACCCCCTCATAACTCATGAAAATGAATTTTTCATCTTGGTTCCTTCTATCAAGCATTAGTGAAGAAGATAGTTCTTTTGGAGGAGCAAGTACTTGCTCTAATGCTCCACTATTGGAGTTAGTGGTGTTCATTGTACTGATGTATCTTGGAAATTTTTATTAGTACTTGAAGCCTGCTGAGAAAATAGACTTTCATGCGTTCTCATAAATATTGTAAGAATACTCTTTGAATGTTTGTGATCTATGTTATTTTTATCTTTACTAAGGAAATTTAACTATTTTGGTGGCTTTGGTACTTATATTGTTGAAGGTGTGTTGTACATTTTTAACAATTGTTTCTTCTACGTGAACAAATTCACTTGTTTATCAACGATTCATTCATATGTATATGCTCATGTGTCTTTACTAGATTAATACTATTACTCTTATTTTGAAGGCTCACTTTTATTCCCCTCCAGTAAAAGAACCTTGATACATTCTGCAACTGAACATTCCATAAGGCATACTCACTTGCTCATCTGAAAGCACATGTACATTACTCTTGTACTAACCATCGTAGCCAAGGAAAATCTCTAAGAACATATAGAAATTGGGCCTTATTTCTGGAAGGGCTCCCACACCAAATGGTGCAATTTCTAATTGAGATTTTTCATTGGGGAACCCCCTTGGTTGACAGATTCCTAGCACCATCAACAGGTACTCATCATGTACAGAAGTTTATATGATAGTGTACTTCCTAGAAACATTTTTATAGAGAAATCCACTTCTGTGTGTGGAGGTAATCTAGCGATCTCTTCTATAAATATATCATCATACTACTTTAGACCTAGGTGTTCTAGCTAGTTACTATTACTATCATTCTCACAATTGTTGGTTATTTGCACAACAAATAATTTACATCTTTTTTGAAAACTTTGTTTGGATTGTGTCACTATGATTTTAGTTACTGATATGGGTTTTATTTTTCTTTGTGTCACCCTTCGCTATCCATTCTCATCAATTCACTAGACCATTTTTTCATAACATTGCATTTTAGTGTGATGTAAGGACAACCAATCCATCCCCAATAGTGCATTGTATGCACCCAATGGAAATAATGTAAAATCAATTATTGTAGTCACATCCTTCAACATAAAAGGACATGTTCTGATAATATACTCCACTCTTCTTTTGGTCCTAGTCATTAGCTAAACTACCCACAACTCTTGGTATGATTATTTGGTCAAATTTCCTTTTAATCATCGTTGTCAAATTGATATAACTATAATTTAAACCAATCTAAATTAAAATAGAAATTCTTTTGTAACATCAACCATTACCCAGCACCAAGAGTATGAGGTGGTCACTATGCATACCCAATCTTCAAATTGTCGTTACGAAAATGGGGTGTAAAATTTTTGAATTCTTTCAAGCATTTCTAAACTCAGAGTAACCTTTACCATTTTGTTCATCTCATTGAGATGAATCCAATGACAGATACTTTTCCTCATCCAATCCCTAGATTGTGAGATATTAGCTCAAAAATATTTTGCCCTGCCACATCATCGTGCTGCCATGTAACATTCCATAGTTGGAATGCATGGCATTTGGGATCTTGGACCATTTGGGATCAGCCTCCTCCATTTACCTACCTGAAGCCCTTCATTGCATTGAACTAAATTTGATGGTCATAGATTAAACATGTGGTCCTTATGCCTTCATCCCAACCCTTCTTATACCTCCAAGATTACATCCAAGGACACATCAACTTGCTCTTTCCATGTCGGCAAATTCCTAAGCATGCTTCTTTGAGAACTGTCAAAGCCATTTCTTAAGTCTTATGTGGTTGGTGGGACCACTACCCGACCAATGGGGAAGCAACCAAGACACATCATCTCAGTGGGTCTATCTTGTTGCTCTCGTCTGTTGCAATTCTTAATACCTTCAACATGATAACATCTCTCTCCTATTCTCCTAGCATTTTCTCTTGCACCACTTCTTAAAACTGCATTGTGGGTCCCTCTGGTACACATCATCCCATCAACTTCTATCCTAGTGATTCCCTATTATGCTTACCCCCTTTTCTTCTGGGCTAGATATTTTGGGTCACCCTTCTAGCCAATGGGGTTACCGTTGAGCTCATGTCACCTTTTCAACATCATCCAGGTGTTTTACCCCAACTCCCTTTCGGTTTTACCCTTGCAAATGTTCCAAGGTTAGCCTAAATAGGTTGACTTGTTAAGAGGGTTCACCTCTAACCAATTGCAAGACTTTCAAGCTAATGTTTCACCCAGCTCATTCTAATTGAAGTCATGTTGCTAACCCTATCATAATACTTCATGAAACCTCATTAAAGGTGATCAGGCCATGCCAATGTGAAGCTTCCATGATTAGGGTTCTTCCTATTTAACGACAAGGTTTAGTCGAACTATGCTATAATTTTTTAGTGCTCCTCTCTACACTGCATCAAACTATCACTAGACATCCTCCATGGCTTGAATAATAGATATTTTGCCTTCCTTATGCAATGCATGATACAGGGACCTTTATGACCATCGTAATAGTAAGTCTTGACCTTGCCATGATTTCCCTCAGCTAGTTATTTTGACCATGGCTCTATCTCAGAGTTTCTGTAGACCTATCGATTAATGCTAGTACTCATTGCAAATGTCGATGGTTTACTAAGTTACCCTATGATTTTACCCCTCTCGAGATTTATCTAATACAACTCCAAGGAGTTCCTGGCCCATCTACATTCCTTGTTCACAAATAGGGAATTCTAGACATGTAGGCATAGGTGCTCCTACAACTGTTACCTACCATGGGCTTGGTGTGAAATCCTCAAAGGTGTCCACCTCACCTACCACACATCGAGTGCTAGAATCCATGTAAAGACTACCAAGTAGCTCCATGGCGCTATGTAGAAGCTTCCAGGGCCAAGCTAGCTATGCCCTAATACTAGCAAAAGATATCCAAACTATTGATAATGCATGGATGACAAAGTCTACCTGCATGGATTTCGACTATCCTGCAACTAAAAGAGAAAATAATCCTTCCAACATTGACATAACACCTTTTGCATAGGTTCAATGGCTTACAACTCGATAAAGGAACATGCATGTATAGGCACAAGCACTACAAAACGGGCAATCTCTTATGTAATTATTTCATCTTAATAAAAAGGGTCTTTGTGCCCAATGTTCCAAGTTTCATTCCAAATTCTTATGGCTCCTAGTACAAACTATAGCATGGCATCATGTTTCTATGTTATTTATTTAGGTGTTATTATCAACATTTTTATATATTTCATACATAACAGAATTCCTATGTAGAGGAGATGCATCATATTTGTTATCAAGCTTATTCAACTATATTCTATTACATATTGTAGGTTATGATGACCTTAGAAAGTGCTTAACACAACTTCTCCTTACAATTCGAAGGCACTCACTTCAGAAACTCATTTAACTTTAACAACAATTTCATAAGTGCAACACACACATATATCTATGCATATTTATAACAACCATAAAATCCATATCCACACATAGCAGTAATTACATGATCATTATATCAACAACACTATTATAGTCTAAAAATCTAGAACCATTTCAAATAGAAATGCATAATAAATTAATCAAGGTGTAAACAATCACAAATGGTTACTTATCTTTAGATTTGTAGGGTAACTAAGTCAGGGACAAGGAATCTCCACCCAACAATAGACAATTGCAACCACACTTACTCAAAGCCATCACCCCTTAGCTAGATTCCAAAGTCTAAGGTGGGGTGCTCTCTTAAGGGTATCGATTACCAGTTTCCAATTGAAAATAGGGAATCCCATTGGGCCTCTTCCTCAATCCCACCATTTGAATGCTACAATCCTGTTCAACAAAAGCAGTCCAAAACTCATTGTAACAATAAGGAAATAACCATATGCCTTCAATCAATTCTTCCTATGGTGATGCTTTAGGATTAGCCTCTTCCCAAGTTTTCCACGACTCGAGAGTTATTTCTCTCAACCCACAACCTCAAGGAGACTGAGGATGTTACAGGGCTCTAGAGATTACATTCCAACCCACAACCTGCATGGACCCAAGCTATTACAGGGTTGGAGAGACTTTGTCTCAACCCATAGCCTCAAGCGACCCAAGCTATTACATGGCTCTATGTATCTTATCTCAACCCATAGTCTCTAGGGAACCCAAGTTGTTACAGGGTTCCAAAGACTAACAAATCAACCCACATCCTCCAGGGAGTCTGAGGACCAATCCCCTTCTCTTCTCTTCCTTCTTAATGCTCTCATTGGATTCTCCAATGTATGTCTTCTCTCTTTGTTTCTCACTTTCCTCTCTTAGTTTCCTTGTCCCTATTTTTTCTTCCTTCTCCTCATTTTACAAGGATTCTTCATCCTCATCCTCACTTCATTACCTAGTATCATCTTCCATAATTTTCAATGTCCTCTTTTCCTTGCTAAGGTTTTTCAGTGTTGGGCATGTGTCCTTTCTTTTGCAACTCATTTAATTTAAGATCCATCCCATTAAAATCATTCATCCACTAACCTTTAGTGTTTGTCCAAGAAATTCAAGCTTCTTCTCTGCACAAGAAAACTACAATCATCCCAAGCAAGAAATCCTCCCCCTCAACTTTGGAATCCATGTCCCTTTGATTTAGTCCCCTTTTTTTAAATTTCACATATTTCTAAAAAGATTTACAATTCATTTTCTGAGAGACCCATGGGTGGGCCTGTCACAGACCCCTCCCCCTTAAGGGAACACTTCACTTGGTGTTCATCTACCCATATGCAACACCAATAATAAAACATAGTCACATACTATTTTGTGGAGCTTTATATAGATAGCTCTATACGATATTTACAATCATATATAGACTTTATTTAGCCGAAAAAAAAGAAACGGTAATTTTCTTTTATGACATCAGTAATTTCCTAAGTGGCCTCCTTTGGCTCAAAGTTCTTCCATTGCACCTTGACTTTCTCTATGGCTCGATTTTGGAGCATGAGACTCCTCTGGTCTAGAATTCATATTGGCTCATGAAACTCTCCCTATGGTTCCACCTGTAGCACGGAACAATTAATCACATGATTAGAATATTGTAAATATATTTTAAGCAAAGAGACATGGAAAACATCATGAACTCTAACTGATGGAGGTAAATCCAACCTATACGCCATGGGTCCAATCCTCTCAAGCATTTCAAAAGGACAACAATATCATGGTTCCAACTGGCACATGTCCCAATCCTTAGGTAACTCTTTGTGGGTGACATGCTCCCCAAGTTGGAACTCTTTATGTACCCTACATTGATATGCATATATTTTCTGTCTCTCTTGTGCCACTTTAAAAAAAAAAATTTATGATCTAAACTTGTTTCTCCATATCCTTGAGCATATCAGGTCCTACGTGGACCCTGTAAACTAGATCACTCAAGCTAATAAAAGTTTTGCAACTCCTACCATATAATGCCTCAAATGGGCTCATCTTTATGGATTCTTTATGCCCAGTATTATATAAAAATTCAACAAGTGGGATATTCTTCCCACTTCTAGGGTTGGTTCATCACATACATCCTTAACATGTTTGCTATTAATCCTCACTATTTTCCCATTTTTTTCTGGATGATAGGTTGTACTAAATGCTAATTATGTTCCTAATCCTACAAATAGTTCCTTCCAAAACTTGAAAGTGGATCTAGTATATATGTCTGACACAAGATTCTTGGCAATGCCATGTAGTTTCACAATCTCCCTTATAAATAATTGTGTTATGTCACTAGTGGATTTCGTTGGCTTGACTACTACAAAATGAGCTACCTTTCTTAAATAATCAACCACCACCATGATTTCATCTTGTTGCTTGGTGGTTCTGGGTAATTTAGTAATGAAATGCATAGAAATTACCTCCCACTTCCATTTTGGAATAGGGGTAGGTTGCAACAATCATGTCAGATGCTTGCACTTGACCTTTACCTACTGGCATTCTATTCATTTTTCCATGAAATCAACCACTTCTTTCTTCAAATTCAACTAGTAGTAGTACCTTTTAATTATCGTAAGGGTATTTTGATACTTTAGATGGCCCAAATAATTTTAACATGGAACCCTTTCATTATAGGTATTTTTATCTCATCACTATTTGGCACATAAATTATGTTTTAAACCTAATTAGGTCATCCTTAGTGAGGTGATATTCTTCATCCTTGTCATTTTGTAGCAATTTTCCTTTCACTTGCTAATATTTTTCATCTTTTTACCCAACGTTTTTTTACTCTTTCTATTAGTCTATGGTATAAGAATTTACAACTACTAAGTGATTTACTTAAATTCTTATGCTCAAATCATTAATAACCTTGTTTTCTTTACCTTTTGTGTAGTTGATTTCAATGTAAAATTCGTTGGGTGTGGCCAGCCATGTTGCTTGCCTAGCATTCAACTTGGGTTTCCCCAACAAATACATGAGCCCACTATGGTCGAACATGAGTGTAAATTTCCTACCCAGGAGGTAATGCCTTGAAATTTTTAAAGCATGAATGATGGCATCCAATTCTAAGTCATGGGTTACATAATTCACTTCATGCTCATTTAACTTTCGAGACTCATAGTATACTACTTTCCCTTCCTGCATTAAGACTCCACAAGTCCCTCTTTGAAGGCATCTGTACACACCATGAAATCCTTGTCAGGATCTATAATTCTCAATAGTAGTGCATTAGTGAGCAACAACTTTAACTCAAATATTTCTACACATTATGCAACCCACTAAAATATTTTTCCTTTACTTTGTAACATTTTAATGGGATTGCCTATCTTGGATAAATTCTAGATAAATATCTTGTAATATCCTATCAATCCCATGAATGATCTAAACACATCCACATTCTTTTGATTTGTCCACTCCACTATGGATTTGATCTTTTTAGGGTCAAACGTGATTCCTTCCTTGGAGATGATATGCCACAAATAATGTATATGTGATTGGAAGAAGTCACATTGGATAAGATTTTCATAGAGCTTGTCCTCCCTAAATAATTGTAACATTGTAGCCAAAGGATTTTCGTGCTCTTCTTCTATCTTTGAATAAACCTATATGTCATCAACAAACACAATGGTAAACTTGTCCAAATAAGGGAATCACACACTATTCATCAAGCGCATGAACATGGGAGGGGCATTGGTAAGCCCAAAATGTACCACTAATAATTCATAATGTCCATATCTTATCCTGAAAGCAGTTTTATGAATGTCTTCCTCCTTGATTCTTACTTGATGGTAGCCTGACCTCAAGTTAATTTTGGAGAAAATAGTTGCTTCCCTCAACTAATCAAAGAGATCATAAATCCTTGGTAATGGGTACCTATTCTTGATGGTCAACGTTTTTAAATGCCTGTAATCAATGCATAATCTAGATCTTCCATATTTCTTCTTTACAGACAATATCACTGCTCCCCATGGGGACACACTTGGCTTTATGTAGCCCTTTTCAATAATTTTCTTTAGCTACAATTTCAACTCAACCAAATCTGGGGTGTTCATCCTATATGGTGCCTTGGATGTTGGTGCTACTCCAGGTACTAGCTCAATGGAAATATCTCTCTCTCTGTGAGGAGGTAATCCAGGAACCTCCATTGGAAAGACATTTGCATACTACTGCAAAACATGGTACCGTTGTAGCAATTCAGCTTCCTCATCTTCTATCATCCTTAGAAACATGAACTGCAAATAGTATCCATCCATTTTTTCTACTGTTTTTGGATTGCATAACAATGATCAACCTCACTAAAATGGGATTTTTCCTACCCTATAACACTCTTTTTATTCCTTGCCCATCCAAGCATTCAATTGATTTTTCATAGAAATCTACATTGGTCTGATGTAAATACAACCAGTCCATGCCCAACAATATGTCATATACTCCAATTGGAAACACATTCAAATGGGCTATTATGGGCATGTCACTAAAGCTTGAATACACATGACCTTACCCAATGGTTGATCCTTCTCTTTGTCCCAATTTCCAACTAAATCAACCAAGGTTATTTATGCAACTCCTTGCCCAAACCACATTTATCAACAAGTTCTAGGCTGAAATAGTTATAGTTAGAACCTGGAACAATCAAAATAGAAATAATTTTCTCTTGCAACTTACCTTCCATCTTAATGATGGATTCCTAGTGATCTCTTCAATGGTTTTCCACTGCAGCATAAATTATTGGCATACTCTGAGCTACCTCACCCAGTGTGTAGGCCTCTTGAGCATTGTAAATATTTGATCCAACATTTAGTTGGTGTGGATAGTCCCTTCTTTTGTGGTTCTCAACACAAATCCATACTTTGAGTGGCTCTTGGCCTTCAAACTTGGTTGCACTGATGTCAAGTTCTGTACAATTTTCTTAATAACAGCGTTAGCTTTCTAATGTGGATGTCTTGAATGAGTTGGGTGCTTACCTTCTCTCTTTTCTTAGATTTTTTTGGGCCAATTATTCTTATGTCCAACATTGCTTTTGGCCTACCAATTACTTTTAATATCAAGTCTGCATTTTTCTTTCTCATAGTAATGTTCTATATTCTTGAAAACATCTTTTAGGCTTTGGGGTTCCAACAACTTAATTTTATCTCTGAATGCAATAGGAAACCCAATGATGAATCTATGAATTTTATCTTTTTCATGCTTGATTTATGGAACATACCTCAATAGTTCTAAAAAAGTGGTCACATACTCATCACTGGTTAACTAACCCATTTTGATTTCATAGAACTCTTTGGCCTTACTATCATAATAGAATTTAGATAAGTATTTCTTTTTGAATAGCTTCTCAAACTCATCCTAGGTAAATAATTCCTCAAAAATGGCTCTAATGTTCTTCAAGTCCTCTCACCATATGTCAACTTTTCCTTTTAAGCAATAGGTGGTGACTCTAGTTTTCATATTCTCAAAATAATCATGTATTATGAAAAAATTCTTTAGTCCCAGCTGCCAAGATTTTGCATCCTCTTCTTTCTCCAGATCCCCATGAAATGTGAGTGGCTTGGATTCCTTAAACTCCTCAAGCATGTGATCCTTTGTTTTACTTCCTGAATGATGATGGTGGTAATGGTGAGAATGGTGGTGATTCGAGCAGTAGAACTAGATGGCTTGCTAGAATGATGCACCTGTGTGCTAGTTCCTCCCATTGGAGTGCTCAAAGGTACATCTCATGGCATGGTGTCCTCACTTCCTCGCATGTGCCTATTTATGTACCTACCACCATCCAATCCATTAGTGTTTTTGTCTGACTCATGAAGTATTTTCCTATCTCTATGAATGGCCTTCATCTCAAATTCCCGTTTCCTCTACCAATTAAAGAGACTTTGTAGGATGACTGCATTGATATTCACTTGCATTTCTTGGGCTCTTACCAGCCTCTCAATATGAGCCTTGAATCTTCTCACTTTAGCACTCAAGCTTCTCAAGGTTTCCATCTAATCTTGGGAGTAATTCCCTCCCCCTTGATCAATTGATCTCTATCCTTTACTAGCTCTGGCCCAGTCACTTCCATGTTGTTATTGATTAGAATGGTATTCAACCATTTCAGTCCTCATTTTTGTATTTCCTCTATTTTATGATGCTTGTGATGTGTTGTAAACCACACACACTGCTATAATTTTCATGAAAAATAAATAAATACATAATCATGACCATGAACATTCACTCATGGGATTTCCATGGAGATTTATGCCATGAAAAAATGACCATTTTAGTGTGCCGACATTTTTACAAATCATATATATCAGTAATTCAATCCAAAAACCCTATCATGATTGCATAATTAATAATAAACAATGTGATCTTACATTAGCACAAGGTTACCACCAACACAACAATTAATAATTTAGACTGAGTTTTAACACCTAAACAGTTAGTAAATTTTCAAAAATCATCACTTCCTCATGATGAAGCGAATCTAGTCCAAGAATTGAAATTGGATGCTCTAATACCACTCTGTAACATTACCCCTTAGCTAGCACCCAGAGTAGGAGGTCATCACTATGCATACCCAATCCTGAAATTGTCATTATGAAAATGGGGTATAAAATTTTTGACTTTTCACAAACTTTTATAAACTCAGAGTAACCTTTACCATTGCATTCATCTCGTCAAGGTGAATCCAGTGATATACAATTTTACTTAATCTGACCCCCCAATTGTGAGATATTTCCTCCCAAATATTTTACGTTACCACATCATCAACCTGCCATGTGACAATCCACATTTGGCTTGCATTGCATTCAGGCTCTTGGGCCATTTTGGATCAGCCTCCTTTGCTTACGTACCCAAAGTCCTTCATTGCATTCAACTAAATCTAATGGTTATGGATTAACCATGTCATCCGAATGCCTTCATCTTAACCCTCCTTATACCTATGGGATGACGTCTAGGGACACATCATCCTAGTGTTTTCATGTCAGCAGATTCCTAGTAATGCATTGCTTCCTGACTAATGGAGAAGCATCTAGGACACATCATCTCGTTTGGTCTATCCCGACACTCTCTTCTGCCATGCTTATTAATACCTTTGGGGAAAAACTTCCAGGGTGGTGTTAGGTGATGGCATCCTTCTCATATGCTACTTGCATTTTCTCTTGCACCACTTCTAGAAACTGCAGGGTCAGTCCCCTAAGGACATGTCATCCCATCAAATTCTATCCCAGCAGTTCCCTATTGTGCTCACCCCTTTTCTTTCAAGCTAGATATTCCAAGGAACCTTGATAGTTGACCACCCTTATGGACAATGGGGTTACTTCCAAGCTCATATCACCCTACTGACATCATCCTGGTGCTTTACCCCAACTCCGTTTCACCTACGAACTTGCAAATATTATGAGGTGAGCCTAGATGGGCCAACCTATCAAGAGGCTCCACCTCTAACCACTTGCAGGAATTTTAGGTTGGCGTGTCAAGAAGCTCATCCCAGCTAATTTCATCTTGCTAACCCTCTCACAATACTTGTTAAAGGCAATCAATTCACGCGAATGTGAATCTTGCATGACTAGGGTTTTGCCTAGTTAAGGATAAGGTTTAGCCATATTGTGCTATATGTTTATGGTGATCCTATTTGCACTACATCGAACTATCACTTGACCAATACCATGGCTCAACTAGTGGATATTGACTTTGCCTTATGAAATGCATCAAACGAAGACCTTTACGACCATCATAAAGAAAGTACAACCTTACTATGATTTCCTTGAGTTGGTTATTTCAACCATGACTTTGTCTCATAGGTTGTACAAATATCTGGATCAATGCCACTACTTAGTGTAGAAGTTTATGGTTTATTAAGGTAACCTATGGTGCTATCCCTCCTAATATTGAGCCAATCCAACTCTAAGCAGTTCCTAGCCCATCTGCATTCCCCATTCTCAGACAGTGAATTCTAGGGATGTTGGCATAGGTACTCATGCGTGCCTTACCTACCATGGGCTTGGTTTGAACCCTTGAAAGTTATCCACCTCTCCTTTGACATGTCGAGAGTGTCAAATCCATGTCAATACTACAAGAAACTACATGGAATTATGAAGAAGCTTCCAAGGACGAGCTAGTTATGCTCAGATGCAAGTGGTAGATATCCAAATTGTTGATAATGCATGGTTAGGGAAGATGCCTAAATGGTTTTAGATTGTCCTTCCACTAAAATGGAAAATAACCCTTCCATATTTGACACATTTCCTTTTACACATGTTCAACGGCTTATAGCCCGATGAAGGAACATTGATGTGTATGCATAGACCCTGCAAAATGGGAAGCTTCTTATGTAGTTATTGTTGGCATTATGATACATATGTTGTCCTTGATGGAAACTCACTCAAATGACAGTTCACAGTGTAAAAGACTAACAAGCAAAGGATTACAGATCAGACTCCAAAGAGTGAAGAAAGAGAGGTATACGCATGTTCACTTTGTCCAAGTAGCATATACACATGGGTTAATAGAACAAAATGAGCGTATACCATATACATGAACTTTCACAAGAGGAAAAGTGCGTACATGTGGGAAAACTAAGTTTTTGGAAACAGGTATCTGGTCCAAGGTATTTTGATCCAAAGTATTGGTCTAAGGTATTTGGTCTGAGGTATTGACCCTAGGTATTTGGTCCAAGGTATTGGTCCTAAGTGGTTTTTGTCCATGGTATTGAGAAAGGACTAAAACAATATAAGGAGGAGAAGATCATTAGGCCAAGGTGTGAAAGTATCGAATATTTGCTGAAGTGTGAGATCTAGTATGCAGGTTATTGGCTTATGGTGTTTTGCTTGATCTGAACCAAGGATGAACTTTAGCGGTTGATGAGGGATAAGATATAATCATGGATCGGGATCTTAAGGCTTGAAATGAATTATCATTATGTGTTTGATCATGTATAGTCTAGATTTGAATATTGACGCATGTATTATTTTGTAAATGTTATGGTCTGGGTATAACTGAAGTCTGGAATAACTGCAAAATTATGAATTAATATTTGTAGATGTGTACGCTGGTTGGATTTGATAAAAGCATGTATACACACTGGTTGGACACATGGAAGTAGTGTATACCTTATGAAGTATGTTTCAGTTGTTTCTGTTTTATGTTGCAGAGTTCTGGGTTCTGCTTTGGGTTCTGGTGACTATATTCTAGTCATTGTGTTTTGATGACAGTACTCTGAATGTTCAGTGATTTAGTTATGGGTGATTCAGAGATTGATGATTGAGTTTCAACGATTGGTTGTATGATTTTGAGCTTCAATGTTGTTGATGGGTCCAGTATGAAAACTGGATGAAATGTGGCCTTCAAATTGTGGTGTTGTGTTCCAGGAGTATCTAGTCTGAAAATATATGAAATGTGGTCCCTAGAGGAAGAAAGAAGGTTGTAGCCTTCTGTAGGTTGGAACCTATGTACTAGTAAACATATCAGCTAGTACAAGAGCTAGGGGGTTGTAGCTCCCTTCCAGTAGAAGATGGAGAACAAAAGAAGGTTGTAGCCTTCTGCAAGTGGGTTCCTATGTACTAGTATGAGTTTTCACCAGTACAAGATTGTAAACATGTTTTTCTTATATTAAAAAGAAGATAGCAACAGGTGGCTTTTGTCCCGTGTTGGGTTTCCACCTTAAATCTTGGTGTTCATGCATGTTTCTTATGTGTGATGGTTTTTTCTATTTTTACTGCACATGGTTATTTATATGGTTAATGAAGTATTGAAGCACTGATTAAAGATCAACATATTAACTGATATACATTGGTTGCCTTAAATATATTTGTGTGTACACACAAGTTACCTTCATTGAAGTAGCATACAGAAATCAGAGTATGAAATTAAAAAAGTTATTGATTTGAATAACACTGATTTACCCCCACCCCCTCTCAGTATTATTTCCAACAATTGGTATCAGAGCAAGTCCTTCAAAAGAAGCTTGATCGCTTGAAGGAAGATCCATCATCATGAGTAATCAAGAAAGCGTGGGATCCATCAGACTGCCAATCTTTGATGGGAGCAACTTTGTTTATTGGAAAATAAGATTCCTAGCTATCTACAATCACTTGGAACGGATGTATGGGAAATTGTGGAAGCAGGATATATATTTCCAACGGCAATTCCTACAGATACGGCAGGTAAAAAGAAATATGAAACCAATGCTAGAGCTGCCAATACTTTATTGGGAAGTTTGTCAAAATTAGAGTTTGTCAAAGTCATGTAGCTCAGATCAGCTAAAGAAATATGGGACAAAATCGTTCTAAGCTATGAAGGAGACTCTCAGGTAAAACATGTTAAGCTTCAAACTCTCAGAATTCAGAATGAAACTCTTCAGATGCATAGTGATGAAAGCATAGCTAGTTACGTCCTACATATAGATGAGGTTGTCAATTGTATGAAGAATCTAGGTGAAGAAATTAAGGAAGTTACTTTAGTTGAGAAAGTTTTGAGATCCTTGTCTGCTAAATTTGAACCCAAAGTGCTTGCCATAGAAGAAAAACAGGATCTGTAGAATATCACTATGACGCAGCTTCACGAAATCTTAACTACCTTTGAGATGAGAAAAGGAGGACCATCAAATATGAGAGAAGTTGCATTTAAAGCATCAACAAAGGGAAAAGAAAAAGAAAAACACAATGAGTCAGGATACATTTCAGAAGAAGAATATGAGGTAAATTTTGTCAAGAAGCTCCAACGGGGTTCTAGAAGGTTCAAAGGTAAGCTACCTTTCAAATTCTTTTCTTGTGGTAGAGTTGGTCATTACACTGCTAGATGCCCTCATGTCAAAGGAAAGATGTCTAAAGAAGGTAATAAAAGTTATTATACTCATGATGATAGTGATGGCTTGTCCAATAGTGATGAAGACGATCAAGAAATTAAACTACTCATGGCATATGAAAATAATTCCTTAGAAAAGGAAGATTTCCTTAAAGAAATCAATCAACTTAAAATCAGTTTGGCAGAAAAGGATACGATCATAAACACAATGACACATCAACTCACTGAAAAGGACAAACACAATGATGTATTAGAATGTGAAGTAGTAAGTTTAAGAAAATAACTTGAAAAGAAAAATACTCTGAATATTAGATTTGCTAAAGGATTAGAAAAGTTAGATGAAATCATCAAAGTTCAGTGTTCACCCATTATAAAGACTAGTCTTGGTTTTCATGAACCTGTTGAAGGTGAATCTAGCTCACAAGGTGAGGCAAGGAACGCTAATGCAAAATCTGAAATGCTCAACAAGGAGATGGGAAGTGAACCCCATCAACAACCAAGGAAATAAATTCTTCAAAGACAAATATTTTACTCCTAATTGTGGAAGTAATAGTCAGTGATTTCCTTCAATGAATGATGTTGAATGTTTTATATGTCATAATTTTGGACATGTTGTAGCCAGATGCAAAAGTAGAATGGTTCAAGACTGTCATACAGAAAGATCATCATGTTCCAGGTACTTTAAGGGATATTGTTTTTCTTGCAATATGTTTGGTCACAAGGCTATTGATTTCAATAAAAGGAATATGAAACATGTAAGATACTATGTGTGTAACAAGTTTGGACATAAAGCAAGGGAATGCAGAAGAAAATTTCAAACACCAAACCAAAAGGAGCATACATCATCACAATCCAAAGTATTGAAGAATACAGGATTATTGTTAGAAAGATGTGGCATAGCTCAATTTACAGACGTAACAGAACCAGGGGAAGCTGAAAGTGTAAAACTTCAGTATTCCAATTTTCATACACAACTATTATGAAAACAAGTCGCGTATATATGTGAGTTAAACGCTGCGCAATTGCATATATGGTGTTTTGAGGAAAAGGTAGTGGGACAGACTCAAGAAAAGGAGTCTGATATGGTTCAGTCACTTATCTGCTCTATTTGATGATGGTTACAATGTGTTGATGATTTGTTAAAAAGTTGATGTATATCTTATTAATGATGATACCCTATAACTATCACTGATATTTGCAATGATCAGATCTGACAATGAATAGTTGGCACAGGTTCAGGGGGAGTATACGATTCTAATAATGCATTGTTGGCATTATCTTAGAAGATCTTGGTACAGATCCACATAGTTGTTTTAATTTAGGTGACTCTTTTGATGATAGAAATATACAGGCTATTGATCCTGATGTTGTTGATGGTGCAGATCATATATGGTGTATGATAGTTGCTGATGACTATCATGGTCTTGTTTAGATTGTTGGTCCTTGTTATAAATGTCATGTATATCATTTGATGTAAAGGTCATGAAAAGACCTAATTTGTAACCCCACTTTTCATGGGAAGGATGATGTAAATATTTGGCCATGTATAAACAAATTGTTGTATCCCCACTTGGTTGGGAGATTGATGTATGTTTGATTCATTGGCGGTAGGAAGATCATACTCACTTAGTTGAGTTATAAAGTCATGTTATTCTTTTGAAAAATATTTTTCCATACTCTGCATGTGCTCAAGGGGAGCATGGACAGTTTTAGTGCATCTCAGCATGTACAAAAGGGGAGCTCAATCAGAGAATTCAGCATGTACTCAAGGGAGCATGGACAACATAATGTATATCAAAGGCGGAGAACATCTTGGTCCACCCTTTTCCCTTGATGTCAAAGGGGGGGAGTAACTTGGTGTTGTTGTTGTTTCCATCAAGTCCAAAGGGGGAGATTGTTGGCATTATGATATAGATGTTGTCCTTGATGGCAACTCACTCAGATGACAGTTCACAGTGCAGAAGACTAACAAGCAAAGGATTACAGATCAAACTCCAAAGAGTGAAGAAAGAGAGGTATATGCAGGTTCACTTTGTCCAAGTAGTGTATACATGCGGGTTAACAGAACAAAATGAGCATATACCGTATAAACGCACTTTCACAAGAGTAAAATCAGGTACATGTAGGAAAACTAAGTTTCTGGTCAAAGGTATTTGGTCCAAGGTATTTTGATCCAAGGTATTGGTCCAAGGTATTTTGATCCAAGGTATTGGTCCAAGGTATTTGGTCCAAGGTATGGACCCTAGGTATTTGGTCTAAGGTATTGGTCCTAAGTGGTTTTGGTCCATGGTATTGAGAAAGGACTAAGACTATATGAGGAGGAGAAGATCATTAGGCCAAGGTGTGAAAGTATCGAATATCTGATGAAGTGTGAGACCTAGTATGCAGGTTATTAGCTTATGGTGCTTTGCTTGATCTGAACCAAGGAAGAACTTTAGCAGTTTATGAGGGATAAGATATAATGATGGATCGAGATCTTAAGGCTTAACATGAATTATCATTATGTGGTTTAATCATGTATAGTCTAGATCTAAATACTAACGCACATATTATTTTGTAAATGTTATCATCTAGGTCTAACTGAAGTATGGAATAACTGCAAAATTACGAATTAATATTTGTAGATGTGTACGTTTGTTGGCTTTGCTAAAAGCATGTATACACTTTGGTTCAACACATGGAAGTAGTGTATACCTTATGAAGTATGTTTCAGTTGTTTTTGTTTGTTGTTGCAGAGTTCTTAGTTCTGCTTTGGGTTCTAGTGACTGTGTTTTGATGACACTGCTCTAAATGTTCAATGATTCAGTTGTGGGTGATTCATAGATTGATGATTGAGTTTCAATGATTGGTTGTATGATTTTGAGCTTCAATGTTGTTGATGGGTCTATTATGAAAATTGGATGAAATGTGGCCTTTAGATTATGGTGTTGTGTTCCCGGAGTATCCAGTCTAAAAATTTATAAAATGTGGTCCCTGGAGGAAGAAATAAGGTCATAGCCTTCTATAGGTTGGCACATACATACTATTAAACATATCGGCTAGTACAAGAGCTAGGGGGTTGTAGCTCCCTTCCAGTAGAAGCTGGAGAATGAGAGAAGGTTGTAGCCTTCTGTATGTGGGTGCCTGCATACTGGTATGAATCTGCACCAGTACAAGATTGTAAACAGGTTTTTCTTATATTAAAAATAAGACAGCAACAGATTAGGTTTCCACCATAAATCTTGGTGTTCATGTGTGTTTCTTATGTGTTATGGTTTGTTCTGTTATTACTGCACATGGTTACTATTTATATTCTCAATGAAGTACTGATGCACTGATTAAAGATCAACATAGTAACTGATATACATTGGTTGCCCTAAATATAGTTGCGTGTACACACAAGTTACCTTCATTGAAGTAGTGTACAGAAATCAGAGCATGAAATTAAAAAGTTATTGATTTGACTAATACTGATTCACCCCCCCGCCCTCTCAGTATTATTTCCAACAGTTATTTCATGTTAATAAAAAGGGCCTTTATGCCCAATGTTCCAAGTTTCGTTCCAAGTTCTTATAGCTCCTCATATGGCCTGTAGCATGTAATGATGTTTCTATGTTATTTATTTAAGTGTTATTGTCAAAATTGTTATGTATTTCATACATAACGTAATTCCTATGTAGAATAGTGGCATAATCTTCGATGTCAAGTTTATTTAGCTATATTTTGTTTCATATTGTAGGTTATGGAAAAATTAGCAAGTGCTTCCCACATATCCTCTTTTACAGTCAAGAGGAACATGCTTGAGAAAGTCATTTAATTGCAACAATAATTAAAAGAGTGAAACACACACATATATCTATGCATATTTATCACAACCATAAAATCCATATGCACACAGGGGAGCAATTACATGTTCATACAACAATATTACAATCCAGAAATCCAAAACCATTTTCACCATAAATGCATCATATATTGATCAAGGCATAAACAAGCACATATGGTTACTTATATTTAAATTTGTAGTGAAACCAAGTTAGGGATAAGGACTCTCCACCCAAGTGTAGATAGTTGTATCCACACTTGCTTACAACTATCACCCTCGAGCCAAATTCCAGTGTCTGGGGGGGGTGCTTGTATCATGGAATTGATTACCAACTACTAACTGAAAACATGGAATCCCATAGATCCTCTTCTTAAATCTTGCCATTTGATTGATACTATCCTCTTTAGCACAAGGAATCCAAAGGCTCTCTACCTCACCCCAAGTGTACACATAGTGATTCACTCCCTTCCAGAAATTCCAACGTCCACTATAATAGTAAGGTAATAACTAGAGGTCTTCAATCAAGTATTCCTATGATTCTTCTTTAAGATTAGCCTCTTCCCAAGTTGGCAAGCGCTCCAAAGCATGCTATCTCAACCCATAGCCTCTAGGGGACCCAAGTTATTACAGGGCTCCACATATTACATGCCAACACATAGCCTCTAGGGACCCAAGTTATTACAAGGCTTCAAAGACTTTGTCTCCAGCCACAGCCTCTAGGGACCCAAGTTGTTATAGGGATCCAGGGATCCTATCTCAAACTATAGCCTTAATGAACCCCAATTTGTTACAGAGATCGAGAGACTAGAAACTCAACCCATAGCCTCGAACGAGTCTGAGGACCAATCTCCTTCTCTTCTCTTCTTGCTGAATGCTCTCATTAGATGCTCCAAGATGTGTCTTATCTCCTTGCTCCTCACTTTCCTCTCTTCTTCACCTCATCCTTGTTGTTTCTTACTTTTCCTTATTTTGTAGGGATTCTTCATTTCCATCCTCACTACCTTTCCTGGTCTCATCCTCCATAAAAAAATTGTCATCTTTTCCTTGCTAAGGTTCTTCAGTGTATGGGTCTGTGTCCTTTATTTTTCATCTCATTTAATTTAAGAGCCATCCCATTAAAATTATGCACCCACCAGCCTTTAATGGTTTTCCAAGAAATTCAAGTTTCTTCTCTACACAAGAAAACCCCAATTATCCTAAGAAAGCAATCCTCCTCCCAAGCTCTAGAATCCATGTCCCTTTGACTCAATCCCTTTTTTCTAAATTTCACATATTTGTAAAAATATTTACAATGCATTTATGAGAGAACCATGTGTGGGGTTGTCATAGCTTTGATCACAGAGAATACCTTCCACTTTGATAATCACTATCTAATGGTATACTTGGCAATTATCCATGGTTTAATAAATCCTTGGAATTTTCTCGACCATGTCCCTAATTGTTTCTACCCCTTGTATGCATTATAGTCTCAGGCCAACAGTTTTTCATTCTGGGAAATATTTCCTCAGGTGCTTCTCCCCACATGTCCATCACTTATAAGGTCCTCCCCAATTACCTTTGGACTCTTCTCTCGCATTTTGGGTACTTTCACCTTCTTTTTTGGGAGTGTTGAAGCTCTGTTGATTTTCTCAGTTGACATCGACCAAGCTTATTCCATTGACTTTTCTCTTCCCTTTTCCTTTAAATTTTTTGTTTCTCTTTGATTTCTAATCTGCTCTATACTTAGTTATGTGCCTATATTGTTCATAACAATGCTTCAATTTCCTAATTGCACCTTCAAGATTTTATGGTTCACCAAACTCCATTCAATCTTCAAATACTTATGGCAGTCCACTAATAAATATTTGTACTTTTTCTTTTTCATCCTTGAGATAGGAAATATATCTCAACAACTCCAAAAATGTAATGGTTCTTCATATTTCATTTTCCCCATCTTCTGTTCATATAAATCCTTATATTTGTTGTCAAAATACCTTTCATATAGGTACTAGCCTCTAAAATAATTCTCAGACTCCTAAGAAACTCCTCCTCCATTATGTTCTTCACATTATTTAAAACTTCCCACCACATATCTTCCTTGCCATTCAAATTGAAGGTAGCCACCTTCGCCTTCATCTTCTCAGCATATTTGTGGACTTTGAATAACTTCTTCATCCGAAGAAAACATGCCTCGGCATATTCTTCTCCCTTTACTTGACCATCAAATGTACAAGGTTTGGCCTTCTTGAATTCTTCTGGTACATATTCATTTTCCCTCCTTTTTCCATGATGATGATGATGATAATATCTTTTGTGGGTATCACCAGGTTGATGCTCATGAGTGTTGCTTCTTCTCTCTAGAATACTCATTGGAGTACCTTCCTTTACTATGTCTTCCCTTGATAGTTTATGCCTTTTCCTTGTTCTACTTTCATCTACTCCATTACTTCTTTCCTATTGATTTATTTGTTCTAATGAGATTTTCCTGATCCTATGGCTAGATCCCAACTCATGTTGTCATTTCCTCTACAATCTAAGAGGCTCCATAGTATAACTACATTCACTTTAGGTTGTTCCCCTTGTGATTTTACGTTCTCATTGTTAGCTTGGAAACTCTTTATCTCATCTCTCAAACTTATCAAGGTTCCCCTTAAGTCAAGAGAGTTTAATTCTCCTCTCCTCATAATTGATTCTTCCTCGAGTTTGTACTGAGACTTGTCAATGTTGTATTACACCATCTTATTGTTCATACATTTTTTTCTTTAGTGTATTATTATCTTCTCTTATGTATTTTCATACACACACATAATTGTTTTATTAAACAAAATATATATGCACTATTTAAATCATCACCTTGGATTTTTACTATGAGTCTGTTGGTGCAAAGCTAGCCAAAACGTTACACCTCAAACTATCACATTCATAGAAATGAAATCCTATCAAATAAGTACTAAAATTATATAAGCATACATCACAATAAATACATCAAGAAACACAAACATCATTCATAACATGTTAAATCTTCCTATTATATCAATTTTGTAGTAGAACTCCAATTCGATTCCCAAAGGTCTAGTGTATGAACCTTTTCTCTAATACCACACTGTGACACACCCCTTTTGCTATCCATAGCCCATAAAAAGGGTAGAAGAGTGCATTGCTATCATATACCTAACCTCCATAGTCCTATCATGTGAATGGGGTCATAAAATTCCTCGATTTTTCGACTACCTAAAAACTAGAAATAAATGATTCCATTGCGTTCATCTCGTTAAGATATTTCTAGTGATATAAATTTTTCCTCGATACAAGTTACAGTTCAAAAGATATGTCCATTTATATTTTGGTCCATTAAAATTTCCACATAAGCAGTTTCCCTTACATTTCATCCACATGACATCTTTTGTGGTGCCTACATGGTTTCCTTTCCACCATAGACAAATCCACATAAAATAGTCTCACTTGTGTGTAGTTGGTAGTTAGTCTATTTTGTTGAAAAAAATAAGGCATGACATTGGTCGGAACCCCAAAGCCAACTTAGTCAATTAAGTAATAGGCCCGACTAAGCTACCAACTCAACCTGCTCCTAGGGTTGACCAATTTGACCCTGACTAGAGAATCCCATGGGACTAGTCCATGGGTTTGATTTACTTCTAATCTCAAATTGCTTGGCCTGGCAGACTAACTCGACCCCTGACCTGGCAAGTCCTATAAAAATTTATCAGTTTTTTTTAATACCTTTTCACTTGGAAAAACTTTCTAGAGTTCTTCTTGGTTTTACATGGGCCTGAAGTCCTCATGGCTCAACTTCTTGCTGAAGATCTACTTGCCTTCAACAATATCGACGATGAAGATCCAAAATCTTTCAATTCCCTTCCAACATACCATGGTCATGGAAGCCATGAATTCAATGTGTTCAAACATCAACTAAGCTTCACTCAAATATACAGACATTACTCCCAAAATTCACTAGAATGAATGTAAAACTCAAGCCATTAACTTGCCCTATAAAATACACAGAGGAAGTACACCTAAGTGCACTTCTCAGCATCACAGTGGATTTAATCCAACTTCCCATCCACAACATAACCCTGCATTTATCTCCATTCAACACAACTCACATACACAAAGAAAATAAAGGGATAACAACAATACATACTCGAAAATCATATTCAACATATTTAATGAAATAAACACAAAGATTTACTATCTCCTCATGACTAAAAGTCATTGAGATTCAAACTCTCAACATATACAAGAATTCAACCATTTGTCATAAATTTTTACATGGAACTCAGCATCCCACATCCACACAAAAAATCACCTTCCTCATCATGTACATATCATTAAATCATAAGAAGCTCAAGTAAATACTTATCTCCTGTAGAAAAAAAAACTAGAAACTGAGAGTGGGACTTCAACTCTCCAACCAACCATAGACAAGTTGCAACCAGATTTTTCTTGTAGCAATCACCCTTGAGCTAGATTTTAGATCTTGAGAATGACCAATTTAAGAGATATAATTGATAGCATCATCAGAAACAAGGTGTCTTAAGGCTGCACCACCTTCACCCACCAACTATGCAAATGGTCATGCCAAAAATAAGGAACATCTTCATTTGCACACGACAGACATCAACACAAGAAAGAATCAGTCATATCAGTTGCAACGAGGTGTCTCAAGGCTACACCACCTTCACCCACCTTCTATCCAAGCATTTTAGAATACATCCAGCATCACTATAGGGATTCTAACATAGAGTGTTAAAATAACTTACAATAGAAGAAATTCCACTTTCATATGGAAAGGTTCATAAGCTAGATAAACTATCAGGAGAGTATAGAGATCACATTTTTTTTGAACTTCTTGATTGAGGCAAGCACCATTTTTTTAGCTGCAAGGCAAAACCTAATGTTTCATCATCCCTCATAAATACCTAAGTGTCTTTGTCTCCTAGACAGTAGCACCACCAATCCATAAGCTTCCTAGTGGGTTCCTCGGCCTTAGGAAAGGCACTTCTCTATGATATTCACACAACAAGCCCTCTTGGGTTCCTCAACTGACTATCAACAAAGTGTTCTCCCTTGAGTAATATGTTCACATCTAATCCACTTAATCCCACGATGCTTTTGTTTCTTACTTCTCTGCTTTGCTTGAGAAATGAATCTACTATGTTTTCACAGACCTTCCCCAATATTCCAATTCTTGTTTTGGTTCTAACTGACTGACGATATTTCCTCCTCTTACCTTAAAAATTAAAACCATCATTTTTCTTTTCCTTTTTTGTGGTCTACAGGAGCTTCATTTATTGGACAGTGCAACCCACTATGCCCATTATTATTTTTGTTTCCTTTCTTACTTGCAACTTTTCCCAACATGAACATAAGAATGTCCTTATTTATTCAGCTGAATTAAAAATACAGACAGATCCATTAAACACAAGAGTAGATTTACCTTTCTAGCATTAAAATAACCAAGTTTCTCCAGCAACCTCTTTCACTAAGATATTGAAATTTGTGTCCCTTTCTGCCAATTAGTTAATTGTGGCTAAATCATTACAGGGAATATTTTTGTAGGAGGGAGTTTGCAAAATGGTTATGTCACATGTTACATCATATCCTTGGTCACATATCTTACTCACGCTTAACATATTGTCTTTGAGTCCATCTATGGAAATAACATTCTTATCCTTAGCTCTTCTACTATCCAAGTTAATTGTTCCTTTGCCATTGATTTGTCTTGGAACACCATTACCAAAGGCAACACTACTTGTATTATCTTCTCTTAGTGATAAGAATTTACTCTTATCACCGGTCATATGTTTGGAGCATCTACTGTCAACATACCAATGCCTACCTTGATTTTTCACATACAAGACAATACCACATTATTCCTTTTCTTTCCTTTTTCTTTATACATGTCTTAGGTTCTTTTTGTGTTTGCTTGACCTAAGAAGTTGATTGCATTTTCCTAATTCTAGAACTATTTCTTTATGCCCATAGTTATGACAATTATAACATTAAATATGATCAAATAAAGGAGCAAAAAGATGGTTGTTTTTGGTATCATTCCTGCGTGGATTTATAATTATGTTATCTATGTTTCTTGTAGGCTAAAAGTATTTATTTTTTGTACTATTGACATAATTATTTATTAGATAACCTCTACAATTTATGGACTTATGACAAAAAATTGTACATGAATAAAAATAACCATAAAATATGTTTTGGTACCTAGGCACAATTTTCCTCTGAGGATGTGATCTTTTGATTATTTGATGGCTTTCTCTTTGAGGGAGATATAACTTATGTTGTTTTCTTGCTTGATCTATTTGGTTGTTCAAATTATTGTAATTTTCCTTCTAGTTATACAACTGAGCTTTATTATGATGTTCAAATTTTCTTCTCCATGTTGTTGCCAAATTTGACCATCGTTGTCTTTAATTGCCTTGCTATCATTCACTTCTTGTTGTTGATTCTTATCAATATTATTGCTACATCCTTTGAGTGCTTCAATGAACTTGATTAGTTCTTTATCTTGAAGTTTCTTTGTGCTTGTCTTACCTTCATAGCCCAAGCCAGTCTTTGATGAAGGGAGATCTCCGAAAACTAAGAATTTCATCTAAATTTTCAAGCCCGTTAATATACTTTGAGTTTTGGTTCAACCAATCCCGAGTTTTCTCTCATTTATTTCCTAGAGAGACTAGCTCTTCCTCTAGTCTTTCACATTCCTTGTCCTTATCTTTTAGTTATTGTAAGATTGCATCTTTAATATTCTTTCTTTCTTTTAACTGCACCTTCAGAAGTGATGAATCTTTAGATTCATGTTCTTCTCTTTCATACTTGATCAATAACTCCCTTTGCTTCTTATTCATTTTCCTAGGTCTATTGATTTCTTCCAATGTACAGATTAATTTTCCTTCCAAATCTACTACTTCCTCTTCTTCACCTATCTCATGTTCATCTTGGTCTTCAACTTTGGCTTCCCATGAACATGAAGTCATTAATCACTTCTTAATAGGAAGATTTTTCATTATCATCCTCTAAGGAGGTGTTTTCCTCTTGGGAGTATAAACTTTTTGTTATAGCTCAAAAAGTCACCCTATTTGGTGTACTAGAAGGGAACAACATCTTGAAAGTCAGGATCCAAAAATTGGTTTATCAACCATGGGCGACATGGTCAACCATACTCAACCATGGTCAACATTGTTAAACCATTGACAATCAAGGTCAACATGGACAACCATTGACAATCGACTACCACATTTAGTTGTGATCAACAAAGGTCGACCATGGTCAAACTAAGGACAACAATGATTTACATTGTCAAATAATCGAGCATGGTTATCTTGGTCAACCATAATCAACCATGATTAATCATAGTCAAATATAGTTGATTATGTGTTGAACAACAAGTGACAATGCAATATGAGAAAAAAAAGCCATTGCACTATGACGAACAATAAATGATGTGACAATGCGATGAAGAAAAAAAATGTTGCACTGTGACAAACAAAAATATTTTCATGATGTGATGACCAATAAACATCATCACAATGTGATAGACAACAAAAAAAATCAAAACTTGATGAAAAAAATCATCACAATGTGACATAGAACAAATCACTTCACAATGTGATGAACATCAATTGTCATCACAATTGGACAAAAGAATGATGTCACAATGTGACAACCAGAACTATTAACAACCACGATCAACCATCTTTAACTAAATCAACCATAATCTTTCCTTGGTTGACCAAAGTCAAACACAATAAAAAATGGTCATGTGTGCTCGTGCATAGTCAATTGTACACAACAAGGTCAACCATGGACAACATGGTCCAAATGGTCAACTATGTTCAACCAAGGTCAAATATGCTAAACCATGGTTAACAATGGTCAACATGGTCAACAATGGTCAACATGGCCTACCATGAGTAACATAAGCATCATGGTCAGTCATGGTTGACCATAATCATGTATTGGTAGATGCTCACAACCCTGATCTATAATGTTTATTGATAGTCAACCATATGTTGACTATAGCCAACCATGGTTGAATAAGTTCAACAATAGTCAAACATGGTCACGAACTTCAATCATATTCAACCTTGTGGAACCATGTTCAAATAAGCTTAACCATGGTCGAAAATGTTCATCCATTCTCAACCATAGTAAACCATAGTCATGTATGGGCAACATTGTAAACCATGCTCACCATGGTCAATTTTTTCAAACCATGGACAACCATGGTGAACATGGATAACCACGGACAACATGGAATACCATGTCCACTTGTGGTCAACGAAGCTCAACCATGGTTAAACCAACGACAACTATGGTCTACATGGTTAATCATTGGTAAGCATGGTCAACGCAGTCAACCATAACTTAACCATATTTAATCATATTCAACCATGTTCAAACGTGGTCAAGCAAGCTTAATTATGGTCAAACATGTTAAGCAAGTTTAACCATGGTTAACCTTGTTCAACAACGTAACATTATTGTAACATAAATACAGTGTTGTTTTAATAGTTAACAACAGTCAGTCATGGTCTACCTCGTCAAACTTCTTGAGCCATTAATGTAACATTAAGGTAGTATCAACAATGGTCAACTATGGTTGACAAACATTAATGTAACATAAATAAATTGTTACATTAATGGTTAACCATGGGGAAACCTTCCTCAACAATAGTCAACCTTGTTAATGAAAGTCAATCGTGGTCAAACTTGTAAAGCATTGTCAACCTCATCAACCCTCTCCAACCCATCATCAATAATCAACAAACATCGGCAACCATGGTCAACCTTCGTCAACCATTGTTAACCATAGTTAGACAATGTCAACAATAGTCAACCACAGTCCACTAATCTACTCCAACCATAGTCTACTAATTTACTCCAAAAACTTTGGCCATCAACTAGAATAACCACATTAATAAAGTAGTTGACACACATTAGCTTCATTTCTAAATTTTATAGAGTAAACCATAAAAGAAAATAACACCACTTTATTAATATGATTTTGCTAATTATTTAATATATATTATTATGTTCATTATTCTTTAACAAGCCTTTTATTTTTAAGAAAAGGTACAACCACTCTTTATTTTCCATCATTAATATATTTTCAATAAAAACTTAATTTGTTTATTATAGAAATCTGCAACTCTACAAGTATTTTACACATGCTTAATGTGAACATCAGCAGGAGAGGAATGGATGGCATCTCTCGTACAATTCTTGTGTAGGGAAATATGACGAATGGCTGGACATAAAAAGAAGACGAGCCTTACTCGAACACGTTTTCTTCGAAGTCTAAAATATTTATTTGGATCGTCTTTTAGTGGGTTGCTGCGTCTTTCGAAATCACGAGTTTTCAACTGGGGATGCGTCTTGGAAAAGCAAACAATATTGTTACTAATAATCTACCTGTAACAATTCAGTACTGAGAGCGAAAGGATGCAGACCTGTTTGTTTGAACATTTTTCCGCAGAGAGAAGGAAAGTCGAGGCGCAGATAAAGTTACAGTTCTCCCTTGGAAAAAAATGGGAACGTACCTTGAAAATTCCTCACTTCTCCACGAACAGCGAGAAGTCTTCAGCATGTGAAAATTTCTCACTTGAAATCAAGATCTGGGCCAGCAACACTCTTCCACGGAGAAAGGGATGTTGTCAGCTTGTGAAAAAAGAAATCTCACTTGAGCCAGGAAACTAACGATGAAGACAGTAATGAGGAAACCAGAGAAAAGGAGAAATGACAACCTAACAGCCTTTGCTGGAATCTGGTTTCTTGCGTGTCAAGGAAATTTAATAGAATATATTTATTTTGATATTTAAATAAATTCAAAATCAAATAAAGTGATATAATATATTAGCAGAGATAGTTTTCTTCATGGTTTGTTTGACTATTGAGTTACGATATGTTTTCTCACTTGTTAAAAACAATATATTAGTTTGGAATTTCTCAAGATGCAAACTTTATTTTGAATGCAAAATTTGAGGAAAGCTTTACACCTCAAAAGATTTGATTCCTCATATTTTGGTAGATCTCGAATGGATATTTTTTTATTTGTTAATGTAGATATTATTTTATATTTTAAATGTACCATTAAGCGGCAACATTTCTCTCAAATATTTTATTCATATTTACTTAAGGTGTGCATTGCTATATGAAAGAATTACATATTACTTCTCAATTTATTTATGTCTTTATATATAGAGTTCATATAAACCTATGTTATTTAATATGGAAATTGAAATATTTTATTTGTGGTTAACATTAAAAACAATTTTTTTTACTAGTATTTCCTTTTTAAATATTATATGTCAACTCTGTTAAACACCCCTCAAGTATCACATTTTCTTCATAGTATGTTGTAAGATCAATATCATTTTAGATGTCACAAGTAAACTCTATATTGACTAGTAAATAAATCACACTTCTCCCTCATATGAAAAAGTAGAGGGAAAAATATAATTTTGTTACCATCAATTACTTTATTTCTCTATATATAAAGTTGATGTAAAATTATGTTATTTATAGGGGACTGTCATAGCTGCTGCAACACCACCCAAAATATTTGGGCATATCCAAAAATTTTGGGTTCCCCACTACTCACCCCAGGCTACTAGGGTTTTGATAAGGCCTTCAACCAGTTACTCTCCCCGTGACCCTTGATGTCAAACCCTGTTGATGTACCCACTCATGCTTCATACATTGCATCCACACATCATATTTTATCTCAGATATAGACCTTAGGATCGTATTATAGTTTTGAGGGTCAATAACTTCATTGATGCATTAAGAGTCTCCCATGATTTTTGAAACTCATTATATGCATCGCGATCAATAGATGCCATATATTTGGAAAAGTGTGCATTCAATTTGGCTTTCCTTACGATTGACAATATTAGGGTTTAGGAGAAACCCTCAATTGTCAAAAGAGTGATCCCCTCCCTGTTGTTACCTAATTCACATGCCTCTAGGGGTGCATCCTCATTGGGATCACATGGCATCATGGTGAGAGTCATTGCAGAACATTTTCCCCAAGTTTTTGGCAGATCTTTCACGTGAGCATGTGCATTAGGGTTTGTGAGAATTATGTATTCCCCTTGCATCTTGGTAACCCTAAAGGTATGTGATTGTGGGCCCAACCCTATTTTAAATTAGTCCTTGTTCTCTAGGATGTTTATCATCTTCACCCTTATCATCTCATCTTGAAGCATGACTACATCAAGTGCCAGGGTTTGTGGGAATACTTTTGTTGTTGAATTCGCCTCACCTTCACCCTCATCCCTTCCAAATTCATTAGGGTTGATGCATTGTTGTCCATAGCATGCGCATCCTTGAAGCCCTAACTAGTCAGAATGAAAGTCACCTTCATGTTTCAACCTTGCCCTTATGTCCCCATGTGTGTCCTCCCATTTGCATCGCATCCCATTGGCTTTGCATCACTACAGGGACCCCTTGACATGTTAAAACCACCTTGGATATTAGGTTAATGCATGTGTTCAGAATTAAACAAACTTGTGTAAAAGGACCCAAAGCCAAAGCATGACATTTTCGAAAAAAGCATTGACCATACATTGATGCACCCTAGGCTTTGGTTTCTGGTGTGTGGTGAAGCATATATATATATATATATATTATATAATATATATATATATATATAATATATATATTATAATATATATATATATATATGATAATATATATATAATAATATATATCATGCAATTAACACATGTATTATTTTTCTATGCAAGGCAAGGGAGACAACACCTTCTATTTTACACCAAATCATAGTTAAGAGGCCACAAACCCTGTATAAAGGATTGCTACTCCTTCAAAGTTGCACTATGGAAACATTACCTTTCATTCTTTATGGAAGTCTTATGCTTTAAGCATCACATTTATCCAAGCCCTCTCAAAACGCATACAGTGACATCGTAATGGACCAGCCCACACTTTAATCATGCACAAGGTATAAGTGGCACCATGAAGGGTCTGATGTCATAATGATATGAGGCCACACCAAGATTTAAAGCCTCCTTGGATACATGATGGTGAATCATGTATGACCCACATAATACAATCAACATATTCATGAAATCCTTGCGCAAACAGTGGCATTGTTTCATTAGAGGAATTTTGAGGTCTAAAATGGGCCTCCTAAGTAATTTATAAAATAATAGTGGAAATAATAAAATAAGATTACATTACATCATCAAATTTTAGAGGGAAAAAAGAAAAAAACTATTTTTTCAACTCGTATTTTCAACTTATCTCCCTATGGATTTACTCAAATTTTGATCAGAAACACTTGTTGGATGAAGAATTTGATTCCTCATCCAAGGAGTACCCATGTTTCATACTTTCGATCTACATGAAAAATGAGAAATATATGAAAAACGTGATTGCAATCACGCTTTTTCTTGTATTTCTCATTTTTCATGTAGCAGTGGCCATCAAAGTATGCAACATGGGTACTCCTTGGATGAGGAATCAAATTTTTCATCTAACGAGTACTCCTACTTGAAATTTGAGTAAAACCTCAGGGAGATAAGTTAAAAATACAAGTTGGAAAAAGAGCTTTATTATTTTATTATTTTTTAAACTTTAAACTTTTTACTTTTTTACTCCAAAAATGGTGAATCATCCTCCATGGTTGACATCATCATCTTGAGTCCTATTGGTTATTATAAAGTTCATTTTGGTTGTACATTTTTCTTAGGAGTCCCATTTTAGGCCTCAAAATTCCCCTAATGATACACCATTCGAGCTTGTAAATGTGTGCGTTCACATCACAAAAGCGATGTGGCAAACCCATGCATCGTGGTCCTATGGAGAGTAAGGGAAGATGGCTTGGTTTCACATCGAATGAGGAAACACCTTATGCTTCATAATCAAAGGGTCATAGTTCATATATGCGCGCAAACTAATATTAATGCTAGCATAAATCAGTCTCATGCTTGGGACATCATTTTTTATCGAGAGGCCTACTAAAGCACATATGGTGCCATTGCAATGACAAACCCACACTTAAATTGTGCACAATGGCATAAATGGAACCATGTAGGGTAGACGCTGGATTGATATGGTGTCACATCGAGGGTTACACAAGGCTTCCTCATATACATAATGGTGAATGCATGAAGCCCTTTCGCAATGAGTGGTGTGATATACATATATCACTTGATCTTGCAAAAGAGAGTTCCACAATAGATCTTTGTGAGTGTGTATCTTCACATCACAAGAGCAATGTGGTGAATCATGCAACATAGATGTCATTTGAAATTGATACACTTTCACTCCATCTGAGTGATACAATATACATATATGTGATTGTCATGGAGGCAGAAGGTCAAGACATAAAGCGTTTTTTGCAGCACTATGGTTTATCAAGGAAGAATTTCTTCATAGCGCTGGAAATAGGATGGAAATGCACGCTATGCTACCAACTCATCCCAACATAGCCACGCATTTGTCTAGGAAGCACGCACTAGGGTGAGATGAACAATATGCTTGGCAAAGGATTTTTGGACAATGTTTCCTCTTAATGCAAAATTTTCTGGAACGAATCATACGACGACCTTAAGAAACACAAAAAGACTCATCTTCAAATTACTGAAGCAATTAGATCTCACGTGAAGTGTCACCACTGAGGTAGTAGTGTGGTTTCAAGAGCCATGCAATTCCATAAGAATGTGTTGAAAGTTAATTTGCTTCATGTTAGGCAGCTTTTATGCTCCATTGAAGTGAACTTTCTATCTGACAAACACGTTAGGCAATTCCAGATGCATTGTGGAATCGAGATCTATTTTTCTTCTAGTTTGAATAGGAGTTGTGGGTTTTGATTCCATTGTTTGGAGATCATAGTATTATTCCCATTAGTAAATGTGACTTGAATGATTGCACCATCATTCCTTTGCAGATCTGCGACTAGCTTTTTTTGTCAACGCTATGGGTTGCAAAGTCGCACATCACGGCATCAGATAAGCAGCAAGAGGATGTGACTTTCGTGCATCGCAACCATGCAACGTCTACCTAGGTCACTAAGTCACATAATTCACAACATCAATCCTTTCAATCTCCATTATGATGCGACCACGCAACCTCCAGCAACTAGTTCTAAAATGTGACCTTCCCTTTTCCTGCAACCATGCAACTCTTCCGAATTTGAAAGTGTGACCTCCATTTCAATGCATCCATGCAACCTCATCAGTCGTAGTCCTTAAATGTGACTTGTAATAGGATCAAAATTAAATAAACCATCGGTCCATGTGACCCACACTGTCATGTGACCTGTGTGACTTGCGGCCTTCTCAATCACATGCGACCTCCATGCAAAGGAAAATTATGATCTACATATGAAAAATATAAATTGGTTGAGGTCGCTCTTCCTATATTGGACTTGAACAGTGATGAATGAAAACATGAGCCAACGTGTTCCATAAATAGTGTTGTCTACGAAGGGCAAGTATTGCAATGAAGTGGCATAATAAATATTGCATAAAATATTGCATTGTAATAAAAGTGTCTTGATTGATATATTTAAGGCTACACAAAAGTGCAGTGCTATATAGTGTTATATGGACAAACTAAAGTTGCATGGAAATCAAGGATGCAACTATGCGATGAGATGCTAATAAAGCAGGATCCACCCTTGTTAAAAGGATGAAATAAGATGAGACATCAAACAACACCATGACAACAATCGAAACTGATATATTATGATGGAGGGTGTGTGCGATAAAGGGCATGTTAAGGGATCGAAATATGGAAAAGGATGATTGTTATGCATATGGGTTCTCGATCAAAGTGGTGAAAAGGGAAGTAAAAGAACATAACAAGGACATCCTCAAACTCATGAAGGAATGATTTAGAAGAAGGAATTATGGCGTAGAGAAATGGGCTACTTCTCTATGGATCTCGTAAAGAAAACTATATTAGTGCATCCCCTTGAATTGAGGATGCTTGTGCGAGTTAGAACAATAAAACTACATTCAACACTTGTCTCATGGATGACAGCAAGCCCATAGCTGAAAATAAATTTGAGGAAGTCCAGGAAGACCTTGCCTAGCCACTTATTCTAGCAACACCATAGCACAAGAAAGGACTATCCAAGGATCCAAAGTTTATTTTGGTTCTTCGATATTATTATTGTTTATTTATCTATTTTTTACATTTTATGGTATTGTTCTTCAATTACCAATGTGTATAATTGCTGTTAGCTTCTTGCAAGGAGAAGGAGAACGATAATTTCAGCTTATGTGAAGAGAGCTAAGGTTAATTCCAAGATGTTTTGGAACCAGGTTCCCCATTGGAAAGTGAGATGGCTCCATGCAAGATTTATGAACACCTAACAAACTCAAAGGCATGACATGAATAAAAACAAGGGTTTTATGGTTTTGAAGAACCCTCCATACTCTCCTCATGTCTTTTCCTCTGTCACCATGTAAATGTTTCTTATCATGATGCCACTAGCTATGAGCATGTAACAATCATTAGTCTTGAGAAGGAAGTGAGTAAGCTCAAGAGTCATGAGGGTAGCTGAAAGGTCATGAGGGGAGGTCAAGGGTCACGGTAGGTGAACAATCCCTTGATCTCTATAAATGCATCCTCATGCCTCATTAGCTATTGACTTTAGCACTTGAGTTGAGGCGAGGATTAGAGAGCTGATTTATGCTTGATAGATAGAGCCACTCACCTCTTTCTACCTAGTAGGATGGATTTGCAGTGAGGCTAGGGTTTTGCCTTGGGCAATGGTATGAGAAACCCATGTTCCACTATTGGGTTTTGACCAACTACTAGTTATATAATTGAAGTTTCAACAACATTACTAAGATGTTATCTCTATTCAACACTTACTCACATGCTTACTCATGGTGGTTGTATTGGTTGTCTAATAATTCACTATATTTGTATATGTGTTGCCATAAATGCAATATGTTATGGACTGATTCATAGTGGTTGCATGTATGTTTCTCTTTTGAATCTGTGTTTTCTTCTTCCTTTCCATGTCAAAGATCTATTGTGAACTAATTTTCAATTAACTTCTAGCATGTTCGTATTCATATATATCTGGGTGGATATTGGCTCACCAATCCCTCTCATGGTCTACCCCTTTTCTTGTTATTGACACTTGTTTGTATTTATGTTTGTAGTTTTTCAATCTTGAGCTGATTTTATTTCACTGTCTAGACATTTAAACCTTGTGCCCACTCCGACACCTTATCATTTGACAGCCAATAGTAGAAATATTCACAGTGGGAGTTGGGCCCACATACCAGATGGGGATCATACCTATTAGGTCCCTATAATACTAGTGATCCCCCTATTATTATTGTCGTTTTATCACTTATTTTCATTTTTGTGCCTTTATATTATTATTGTTAGGTCGGCTTGGTTATATTGTGACCCCTTAGAATTCTATATATATAAAGGAGGTTTTGTCATTTGAATCATCCAGGAATTGTTCATTTGTGTAATGTAAAGGAGGTTTCCCCCTCTAAGAGGCTTATTTCTAAGGCGTTCATCTATCTTTTCTATCTTTTTGTGAGCTAGTTTCATAACATTTGGTATCAGAGCTTTGGATTCTCGCTGCTCCAAACAGGTCATCGTGGAATTTTCACTATAACTTTTTTTCTGCAACATTTCAAAAGCTAAAAAAAACTCATTTGAGATGAAATTGTGCTGAACCTCCTGTCCAAATATTTTCGGAGATATAATTTGAGGAAGTTAGGGTTTTTGCAGACCCCCGAATTACATTCCAAATAGGTCATCTTGGGAAAATCGTTATAACTTTTTCTCTGAGTATCAGATTGAATTTTTGTAAGAAGTTGCAGAAAGAGGACGGACTGCATTGTTTTTAGGTATCCTTTTTATAACCTAAGGTTGAAACAGTCACCCGCAGTATGTTGTACAATTTTTATCTACTGAACCAGTCTATACTCAGGTCATCATGGAAGATTTGGCATAACTCTTCATTGGAGAATCTAATATTGATCAGACTTGTGGGGTTATAAATATTACTCAGAGGGTTACCATAAGAAGAAATTTTAGACCTGTGAGATCCAAAATAATAGAGATATATCAGATTCAATATCAAGCTCCTATAAAGTGAAAAAAGGTGTGTAGTTTTTTTTCTTGCATAAGTTTGGTTTGAAAAATTAGTTTGAAGGAATTCAAAGGGCATAGTGAAGCATTATTATCAATAATTGATGCCCCGAAGAAAGAAAATGGAAACACTTATAAGCAACCTGAAAGCTCTAACATGACTCATGAAGAAGAGGAAGAAATGCAACATGATATATCAAAATTACGAGACCAAGTGAAACAAATTTCACTCGCACAAAAAGTAACAGAAAATAACATGGATGGTTTAAATAAAGACATAGAAACTAAGATGTATGGTTTAAAGAAAAGAGTAGAAGCTAAGATGGATGGTTTAAAGAAAGGCATAGAAGCTAAGATGGACGAGGTGGAAGCTAAGATGGATGGCGTGTAAGCTAAGATGGATGGAATGGAAGCTAAGATGGACGGTTTGGAAGCTAAGATGGATGGCGTGGAAGCTTATATAGATGATTTAAAGAAAGGCATGGAAGATTTGCGGAAAAAATTGAAGACAGATTTGACAAAGTTTCTACAGGAAATGCTTACTAATCGTGAAAGGGTAGGAAAGGAAACTCATGATGAGAACAAAATAAATGTTAATCATGATTTCATAGACTCTAACATTGGATCGAAGAACCACCATGTTCCAAAGATCGATATGAGGAAGTTTGATGGCAAGGATCCCGGAACATGGATACTAGAGATGGAGAAATTTTTTGATCTCCATAATGTGTAAAACACACAAAAGGTACACATTGCAACTTTATATTTGAAACCAAATCAGTTTGTATGGTATCGATTGCTTTGCTCTCGTGAAAAAATTGTCACTTGGGCTATTTTTACGGATGAAATGATAGCACATTATGAGGATACAAAAAGAAACATTTTTTTTAGCTAATTGATAAATCTCAAACAAAAGGGTTCAATGATGGAGCACATTGAGGTCTTCCAAAAATTGAATATAAGGGTAAAATATATTCCAGAGGAGCATAGGATTGATGTGTTCATAGGGATTTTAAAAGATAACATCTAACATGAGGTTTGCCTTTGGGAACCAAATTCATTACAAAAGGCATTGAGGTTGGCAATAAAAATGGAAAGCAAAATTATGGCAACAAGGAATCCTACCACTTACAATCATAAAGATGGACGTGTTACTACCCCTAGCCATCCACAAACTACAAGGTTGACACCACAACAATTGGAAGAAAAAAGAGCAAAAGGGCTTTATTACAGTTGTGATAGAAAATACACTAAAGGTCAAAGTGTGCAAAGAAGAAATTATTTTACATGGATTGTGAAGAGGAGGAAGAAAGGAACAAGAAATGTCAAAAGAGGAAGATATACACTAGGAGCAAACCCTAGAAATGAATCTGACATATCTTGTAATGCATTGGCTAGAGTTACCACTCCTTAAACTATCAAGATAGAAGGGCATATCAAGAAGAAAAAGGTAATAGTGTTGATTGATTTGGGAAGTACCCATAATTTTATTCATTGTAAGATAGCCAAGGAATTGAATTGCTTCCTATATCCAGCAGCAGAGTGTCAAGTGATGGTTGCATGTGGATGAACCATAAATTGCTTAGGAAAGTGCCATAATATCAAGCTATCCATGGGAGAATATGTATTGAATAGCCCAATTCTTTCCATTCCAATGGGTGGTGCGATGGTGTCACTAGAGTCAAGGCTACAATCCTTGGGTACAATAGCTTTTAATTTTCAAGAACTTTTCATGAAATTCTCTTCAGAAGGAAAGGAAGTAGAATTAAGGGGTATCAAACCCGAAAAGATAATCAGATCTAACAGAATGACAAAGCTTCTAAAGAAAGAACAACGAGGCATAATTGCACAATTATGTTCACTAGAGGTTCGCACATCAAAATCATCCATTTCTCCAGATCTCCAAAAAGTCTTGGACAATCATTCCAAGGTATTTTAGACTCCCAAAGGTCTCCCACCTATTTGTGATCATGATCATGCTATTAATTTGATTCCAGGAAGTGTTCCTCCAAACATCAGGCCTTATAGATATCCCTATGTCCAAAAGAGTGAAATTGAATGTATGGTTGCAAAAATGCTAGAGGTTGGTATAATTCAACCTAGTCAAAGTTCTTTCTCTGCTCTAGTAGTATTGGTTCACAATAAGGATGGATCATGGTGCATGTGTCCATATTATAGGGAGCTCAAAAAGCTCACTATTAAAGATAAATTTCCCATTCCTCTCATTGATGAATTATTGGATGAAGTGCATGGATCAATTTACTTCACCGAGTTGGATCTTTGTTCAGGAAATCATGAAATCAGAATGAAGACTTAAGACATTCCAAAAACAACATTTAGAACTCATGAGGGTCATTATGAATTTTTGGTCATGCCTTTTGGCCTTACTAATGCACCTTCTACATTTCAAGGTTCGATAAATTCCATTTTCAAACCCTTCCTTATAAAATCTGTGTTAGTATTTTTTGATAATATACTAAGCTACAACAAGTCCTGGAAGGATCATGTCTAACATGTTGACATGGTGCTCAAACTATTGGAGGAGAAACAATTATATGCAAAAATCTCCAAATGTTTCTTTGGAGTACAAGAGGTGGAATATTTGGGTCATATTGCATCTCATGAAGGTGTTAAGGTAGACCCTAGCAAAATTAAAACCATTAAGGAATGGAAAATCCCCACATCCATAAATCATCTACGAGGACTTCTTGGGTTGACAGGGTATTATCACAAGTTTGTTAAGAATTATGGGAGGATAGTAGCACCTCTAACAACATTATTGAAGAAAGATGCATTTCCATGGACTCTAGAAGTAGTGAAGGCCTTTGAACATCTTAAACAGTCAATGTGCCAAGTACAAGTCTTAGCTACATCGGAATTCACAAAAACCTTTATTATGGAATGTGATGCCTCACAAAATGGAATTCGTGTTGTTTTAATGCAAGAAGAAAGACCCATTTCTTTTGAATGTCATCCAATCAAAGGAAAGTATTTACACAAAGCTATTTATGAGAAGGAAATGTTGGCAATACTACATACACTTAAGAAATGGAGATTTTACCTAATGGGAAGACACTTCAAGGTAAAAATAGATCATGATAGTCTTAAATAATTTTTAAAACAAGGACTATCTTCATAAGAGCAACAAAAATGGGTCACAAAGATGTTGGGTTATGACTTTGAAATCATCTACAAAAAAGGGAAGCAAAATGTTGTGGCAGATGCACTCTCAAGAAAGGATGAGAATATGGAAGCATTTCTTTGCGCCATTTCTATTATCCAACCAGATTGGATAAATGAAGCAAGGCATGAATGGAAGAATGACGAGGAAGTATGGGCACTCATTCAAAATATACAATAAGATCCCAGTACATCTGATACATTTATCTGGAAAAATTATTTGTTATGGTACAAGGATTGGTTATACCTATGTAAGAATTCCCAACTCAAACAAAATATTCTTAGGGAATTGCACACCTCTCCCTTAGGAGGGCACTCAGGATTTCCAAAAACCTACCACAGGTTTAAGAAGGATTTTTTTGGGGATGGCCTTAATTCGGGTATTCAAAAGTTTGTGGCGAAATGTTTGGTTTGCCAACAAAATAAATTTGAAACAATTAAGACCCCAGGACTACCTTCATCCATTCCAAGCCAATGTTGGGAGGAGGTTTCAATGGATTTTATCACAAGTTTATCCAAGTTCGAAGGAAAGAGTGTTACCATGGTGGTATTTGACAGAATTACCAAGTATGCACACTTTTGTGCATTATCTCATCCATTTAAAGCGAGTACAGTTTCTACTGCATTTATGGTAGAAATTCAAAAGCTACATGGAAACCCAAAGATTGTTATAAGTGACATAGTTCCCATTTTCATTGGAAATTTTTGGACAGAATTGTTTTCTTGTCTTAGTAGTTAGTTAGCTCATAGCTCATCTTATCATTCTCAATCTGATGGGAAAACTGAGATAGTAAACAAATGTTTGGAAGGATATCTTCGTTTTTTTGTATCTGATAAATAGACATAATGGGTCAAGTGGTTGCCTCTGGCTGAATGGTGGTATAACACTTACTTCCATATTGCATCAAAAATGACCCCATTTATGGCACTTTATGGATATCATCCACCATCCATCACATCGTATTTAAGAGAAAATTCTAAGGTTCAAGTAATGGAAGATCACATCGAGCATCAACAACAAGTTCTCCCACTCTTAAAGGATAACCTCACCTTGGTGCAAAATATAATGAAACAACAAGCAAGTCAACATTGCAGTGAAAGAAATTTTGATGTAGGTGATTAGGTATTCCTATGGCTACAACAATATAAAAAAATTTCCCTCAAGCAAGATAAGAAGGATAATAAATTATCACCAAAGTATTATGGTCCATACAAGATGTGGCAAAAGATAGGTACTATGGCATACAAATTGGAGCTTCTTGCAGCTTCCTGAGTGCACCCAGTTTTCCATGTTTCATGCTTAAAGAAGGTTATATGTGACAATATTCCAATTCAAACAATATTGCCAGAACTTGATGAGGAAGGAAAAATCATATTGGAACCTGAAGTAGTCAAATAAACAAGAACTCGACAGCTACAAAATCGATCAGTTTTTGAGTATCTCATCAACTGGAAGAACTTACCAGTCAAAGATTCCACATGGGATGATGAGAATTTTATACAGAAGCATCCAGAACTACTCAAGCATTGAGGACAACACATTTTTGAATGAGAGGGGCATGTTAGGTCCCTATAATACTACTGATACCCCCATTACTATTGTCGGTGTATCCCTTGTTGTTATTGTTGTGCCCCTATTGTCCCCATATTGTTATTATTGTGCCCCATAGAATCCCTCTATTGTTATTTTTGTGCTTTTATATTATTATTGTTAGGTCAACTTGATTATATTGTGACCCCTTAGAATCCTATATACAAAAAGGAGGTTTTGTCATTTGAATCATCCAAGAATTGTTCATTTTTGTAATGTAAAGGAGGTTGCCCCCTCGAAGAGGCTTATTTCTAAGGTGTTCATCTATATTTTCTATCTTTTTGTGAGATGGTTTCATAACAATATCCAAAAATGTGTGAGGCCTAGTTGGGACTTCACACCAGGGATACCCCCTAGGTATTGGCAGTACATTTCAGCCCGTCAACACGGACATTGAAGTGTTTATTCATGTTAAATATTGAAATACTTTTTCGTTATTAATATTTTTTTTTTTTTTAAAGGTGGGTATTATTTTATTTCATTTAATGTAACATTACATGACAACACCTCTCCCATATTGGGTTGTAGAGAACCTCTCATCACAATTATAATATCAATATATTTATCTAAATTGGGATGTCATTACTATCAAACGTCTAAGATACAATTATGGGGAGGAGACATAGACTTATTGTTTTCATCCACTCCATAGAGGGGGAGGGGTGACCATCCTTCCCTTAAAATTAATCGACGATGAAACTTGCAAGACATTTTTCACTTCTTCTATTACTAGATTTTATAGGAAGGTAGGAGTTAATTGTGGTTGTTATGGTCATTTTCATTTTGAAGTAGTGAATCAATAACTTCTCATTTTCAAGTAGCACTGGAGGCAACTTTCCACCTTGAGCCTTGAAGTTCTTTTTCATGTAGTTTTTAGTTGTTTTCATTTTGCGGTGGGGGAAATGCCTAAGTCTCCCTAACCTGACATCTATTGCACATCCTTCCCTACAACCTAAATGGTCCTACATTTATGTGAAAACCTTCAAATATTATTTTTGGTGTGCTCTTCAATAAAATGTGGAATGAGATGAGTGCTTATTCACGAGTATACATTAGAAGCAGCAGATGATAACTTCTCTCACCACAGGTGCTCAAGTAATTGATCCAACTTGAGCTTACTCTCCACTTCTCTTCGTGTGAGTTGTGTTCTAATGATACTCCTATCCTGGTGTTTTAGCTTCTACAACCACCCCTCCAAAAAATTCCTATGCCTTTATTTTGTAGCCTACCTTCCATCCACAAGGACATAACTTTCACTATCATCAAGCATTTTGTTTGATTCTAAAGACTTATCTTTGCATGTAGATCTTGTGATAACTTAGTTTGATCTTAACTGACCATTTTCTAACAAAGTTGTTCCTACCCTAATCTTGCACTAGTTGTCTATCTCACCTCCTGGAATTGCACAGTCCACCGACTCTGGAAATTGTGCTAAGCATTGAGGATCACAACTACACAATATTCAAAGGAAAGTAGTCACTGAGCTCAAAAACTATGCTAAGCTTCCTCCTCCAATCCAAAATTGCATAATGCATTCAGGCAAGGAACTGCGCCAATCCCTTGATTGTTTAGCCCTTTCTAACAGTGTGAAGTGGAATTTTCTTAGAAAAGGTTAAGTTGTCCTCCCTAGAAAATAGGATTTTCCCAATTAATGTCCCGTTGAGTCCACTAAGTTGCTAATTATGACTTTTAGTCAAGTGGTGATTTTTCCTTGATTTTAGTCATGTGCATTAGAAACCTTAACCTAAATAGATGTATATAATAGATGCCTCTATAGATCATTTCCACATTCCATCTTGGAACTCTATCATTCTCAAAAAGATCAAGGACATTTCAAATAAGTTTTTGATGCTTTTCTGGGTAAGTTTTGTGTGTGTCTCTTTTTATGTCGCTTTTTCTTCTATGAGTGCTATTTTTCGTATTTCTTTTCATAGTAGTTGGCATTTTAACTATTATTATCTTGCAAAAGTGTTGGTTTTGTCCTTCGCATAGGTTTTTTTATTGTCACATTAGCTTCTTTCTTTTTTCCCACCAGTAGTTGTCATTGTTGGGTCACTTAGTGAATTTTCTGTTTTCCATTTGTATGTTTTTTCTGGCACTTATTTTTCACTGGTCTATCTTTCCTTTAGCCCAATCTATGTTCCTCCCTTCCCCAACACTTATATTTTATCTCTTTCTCTCTCCTTCCCAAGAATATCTGTGCAATTATGACCAACAATTTCCCTCTCCAATTGTGCAATTCACAGTATCTAGGCTCAAGATTAATGCTTGGCCTCTGAGACTGCACAATGCATAGTCACTGACTTTCAAAATTGTACATTGTGTAGTGTTAAGCCTCAATCCTTAGCCTAGCCACTAAGACTATGCAATGTGCAGTCTCCTCCTTCAGCTTGATCGATTGGGACTATGCATTTCACAGTCTCATACCTCTATTTCTCACCTTGTCTACTGAGACTTGGCAATTCATAGTTCATGAGCTCAGTCTCTCTCACCCGCAATCTAGAAATTGTGCAATCTTTCTTGTAACAACCCTAGTGAAAATTCCATGTAATAAAAGTTAATAAAGTCGAAATAATAACAACAATTGATGGGACACTTATTCCAAGTTGGATGTTGGGCAATACAACCTAGTTTTCATGTTCATTTGGTTTATTATGGATAAAGAAATTGGAAAAGGAAATGGCTAAGGCATTTGGAAAGGAAAAGTGGCATTAATTGGCATTTATTTATCAAAATAATGGAAATTAGGAGTAACGGAAGGTGAAAGGTCACAGGTTGCATGTGAGGAGGAAAATAATGGAAAATGAATAAAATAAAGGCCTAATTGATAAAAAGGCTTATGAGGATTAGTTGGTAAATTTTTGTCAGTGTTACCTTTTGTCAGTTTAGTTTTGGAGCTCTCTCTCTATTCTCTATCTCTCACACTCTTAGACACCTAGAGTTTCCTTGGAAATTTTAACAATGGATCGAGAAAGGAAAAGGAGGAAAAGAGGAAGCATAGATCAAGAAAGGAAGAGGAGGATCAAGAAGCTACAACATGATTCTATGCATGTATCGATTTTCATGTGTGGTTTCCTTGCTATATTTGGCATGCATGGTGTTGCATGCTTGTTCTTGGTTCTCTTTCTGTCATTAGTATGGGTTTTTCTAGGTGTGACAGTGTTTTTCATCCTATCCTTTCCATATTCGATTAGCCATGGTGTGATAGGGTTCTCATGTTTTAGCTGAGATGGATTATTGAATGGATTTGAAGCTAAGTGAGGTGGATCTCTGAATAAAAGAAAACATGGACTAGTAACCCCTGAACCGAATTGAGGGTCGTAGTAAAGCTGAATTTCTTGTTTCATCGATGGGCATAGGAATCCTTGACATGTGAATGGCGAGATATATGGTAAATCCTAGAGGTGGGTTCTCTCCATTAGGCCTAGTAATCTCGGGATGGGATATACGGTAAAGCCAAGGGAGTGGACTCTCGATTAGGGCCTAGTTATCGTTGTGGATTGCGGTAAATCCTAGAGAGTAAGAGATATGAAAATTCCTCATGGTGTAGGTGGAGGAATACAGTGGCATCCATGCTTGTTTTTTCCTAGTGATCTGGTGGAGATCGTGATAAAGCATGTTATTACGTGCTTATTATTTTGGCCTAGTGATCTGGTGTCGATTGCATTAAAGCGTGGTTTTCATTGATGAGGGTGAGGTGGTTTAGCCTTGGGATGCCCTCGTTGGTTATTTTTCTTTGAGTCCCACATTCATTCTTGGAATATGGCACGATGGTGATTGGCTGAAGCGAGATTTGGCTCAACCAATATATGGGCGAGTGGAGCGTGGTAGTCACATACTAGGTTGGGTTTTGCATTCATTAATAGGAGGTTTTTTCCTTGGTATTTTATATGAAAATGTATTGGTTTCTATGTGGATTATATGGATGATGTATCCTTGATATTTATGTTGTTATTATGTTGTTTTAATCATGTATTATGATAGTGGTGTTGTATGGATCTCCTTATGTATTGGTTTGTAAATGAATGAACAATGTATCTATGGCCTAATAGATGATACTGCAGCTAATGATATAAGGGAACAATGATTCTTAGCAATTATCAAATAAGTATGAGACCCCTATGCTCAAATATGTTGTTTAAACCTCTAGATTACCTATTTGTGACATGTTTCACGAAATGTCTGTCATGGCTAGTAGGGGTCCTGTCTAGTCCCTGTCTATCATATTGCAAATGTATCCTTGTTCTACTATGAAATTTCATTTCTGAAACTATCACTGAGTTCTAGGTAGTGACCTGGTATTTGGGCCTAAAAAAGTGGCACAAATCCCAAAGTTGTAAGAACAAGACTGAGGATAAAATTCCCCAAACGCACCCATGCCTTGTTATGGGAGTGATTGAAGCCTCCCACACACACCCTTGTCCATTTCAAAGGAGAATTCATGGGTTTAATGGTATAAAAACTCAGTGGGACCTAAGGACAGGTCATGGGGATGACTGGGAAGGCTTCTAGGAGTCCTATAGTAGGTATAGAAGGTTCGTGTTGTGGGTTTCCATCAATTCCATTTCCTTAAGGTCACCTAGGAGGTTGAATCATATTATAGTGGTCTCTTGTCACACATTTACCCTAGTTGGCTGATTACTTTGGTATATGTGGGATGAGGGTGTTACATATCAAAGCATGTTTCACCCCTTGGAATGGATGGGTGTTGTGTGTTGGTCATGCATTCATGTCAGTTGCACATGTGTTACTCATCCTTGTGCTCTATATTCTTGTTGCATATGTATGGTGAGGGTGTTACATATACTTCGGTATATGTGGGATGAGGGTGTTACATATCAAAGCATGTTTCACCCCTTGGAATGGATGGGTGTTGTGTGTTGGTCATGCATTCATGTCAGTTGCACATGTGTTACTCATCCTTGTGCTCTATATTCTTGTTGCATATGTATGGTGAGAATCATAAATATACTGAGGTATATGTGAAATGAGGGTGTTGTCATGGAATGTGTCATCATGAGTGTATGATTGGTTACATGTTTTTTATGCTTGTGTATTGTCAATGTACATTGTTATCATTGTTTCTATCATGCATGAGGTCATGGTGTGTGGTTGATATGGTCATGCATTGATGATTGGACTCTATCTATAATGATGTTTATGTGTTGATATACCTATTTGTTATATGTTTATATGTTGTTATGATTGTGTTTGTACATGTATTACGCTAAGTTGGTTGACCTTGCAGATGAGATATCCTCCTAGAATTATGTTAAGGTTCATTGGTTTATTGTGATTCGGTTTAGCTGACATAGTATGCCTTGCAAGAAAGAGATAAAAAATGACTAGAAATATGGTAAACTATAAAGATTCTCCCTATGAATTAGCTGAGCGGCATGGTGTTGGGTACTCTTCTGATTTAGAAGACACATTGAGAAGCTTGAAGGAAGAAATAATGAGTTGTAAGGTGGACAATGACAAAATCATGTAGGCACAAGAGAAATAAGCAGAGGTTAATGCAATACTCCTTCAGAGTTTGTCATAATTGTAGTGACAGGTGCCACTTTTGATCAGCCATGGGCAGGAGGCTGAGTCCCAGGGGAAATTTTAAGAACCCCCCCAAATTTATATGTATAATAAATGGGAGAATCTCCATGGTATATAGGAAAAATGGAAGGCGATTTTATCAATAATATAATATGTATATATAATTTTTTGGTGAATCTCTCACTAGGCATGGCGAATATTTTACTCAATTATAAAATCTTGTAAGATCTTGGCGAGGCTTTCACTAAATAATAAAACTTTGTAAAGTCCTAGTGAATCTTAGCATTGTGAACTCTTAGAGAATTTTTTGAAAAATTATAAAACCATATATGACAAGAGCCAAGTGGTGGAAATATCACTGTTTTTTTTTTCACATTTCCATGACATGGAACTTGTTTATTAAATTATAAAAAAAGCCAACCAAGTCCCTTATAATATGCAGGTAAGCTTATAATAGAGTTTGATACCTCTACTATGCTTGTCTTCATTCAAGTGTCATAGTTGTTATACTTAACATTGTGAATCACACCTCTCTCAGAACTCAACTCTATAATGTAATTAAAACCTTTGGAAATTGAATTTGACAGCTCTATAAAAAGGATTAGTGAAATAGAAGCTTTTGTGAATGAGCCCACTAACTATCGCTGCTAAATAATCAATCTAGACTATGAATTCTTCCATCTTGATCACAATCGTGCTCACGATCAAGGGAGTGCGACCACCTGGCCTGACATAATGGCCATCATAGCTTCCAATAATCAACAACCACCTTGCAAGGACATCCTAGCTCATGTCTCATGAATTTTATTCATCAATCTTAACTGATATAAATCTTATAAAGACAATATTAGAATCCTCTCCAGATTCAATGTTAATACAAGGGTAAAGGAATTTTTCTAGCTCAAGGCACTAGCCAATACCAACTTTGGTATTTTTGACCCCTTTGTGGGGATGCACCTACCCTACCCCGTTGGGTTTCTGCCTTATAACATACTTCAAGGATCACAAGACTTTCCAATCTTCCTACTCCATTAGACACACTTTATATGCTATACATAGTGAATGGAAAAGAAGCATTATAGAACACACAATTTCACAGAAGGAAGAAAAATCTTACCCAGTTCAATATCAAAATCTTAACCACAAATTAATAAAGAATAAAAAGTAGTGTAATGAATTGCTTTGAGTTATTTATTTACAAGCTATAATGAATGTAGTGGAATGGAAGATATTACTTAGGCAACCATTCAATATTTTCTATTAACATGTCTGTGCATGTACATATGAAATTAAGAGCATTGTTGAATACAAAGTTTCCTTCTCTCTTGCCTCCATTTTGACAAATTAGTGTGAAATCAGTGTCACTTTGAATCTCCTTTCCTGTGTGGATGTCTTGATAAATCAATGTGAAATCAAAGTCACTTTGAATTTCCTTTCCTGTGAGGGATCACATCCACAGTTGATTAGTAAAAGATAATTTACTATATATTATGTTCAAGAAACTAACTGAAATATACAGTGGAAACAAGACCTCAATTCTTATTCTAAATTTCAATATCTCAGGACAACATATGAGATAAAAATGCATATGGCTTTAGTAGCTAGAAAACAATCACTCCATCATTACAGGACCACCTAGATTTCAGTACTTAATCTAAATAATGGCACTAGTTGCAGTGCCTATTTGCATTAACACCATGGAAAAGAAACAACAATGTCCCAAAGCACACTTACTGGAAAGCTGTAACGTTCCGAGAATATTTAATGATAGCATCTGAACCTCGTAGCTATGGTGGGGAAACTAGGGAACCCAAATCTTGGAAGATATCTCATAGCAAATCTGAGAAAAAAATAAAAAAGGGAAAAAATCAAAATCTATAAATCAAGCAATGAATTGTTTACAAATCAAATACAATTCCTTTAAATAACAGTTAAATTGTGGTGATATATTTAAATATTTAGTAAGAAACCATGGAATATTACCTTTGTCATTACTTTCATCCCTCAGTGACTAAGATTAAAAATCAATACTTATGGAAAGATTGTAGGAAATTCTGTGAAATAGTAAAGCATAACCTCTATTTTCAAGCAACAAAATCAAGACATTGTTACATCAAGAGCCAAAATTGATACATAATCAATGAATCAAGTCCTTGTATTGCACAGGCTTGTTTCACAACATCTATTTTCTCAATAACAAAATCAAGACATTGTATGTGGTTATTGCCAAAAGGAAACTGCGTTCTAATTTGGAAGAGGATCTTATGAAAAGACATGGATTTATTCAAAGCTACAAAGCCTAATGGGTTAGTGAAAAATAAGTTGGAATATGGGATCATGATACTTAAATTAAAAAATATGCTTTCCTTTTAGAAACATTATAGTTATATATTGTTTTGAGAAAGCATTAGAATTTGAATTGGGCCTTTCTATCAAGACAAATTCTCATTAATAGAATGTATTTCCTACCTGAAACGTTGTAGATATCCAAGAAAAACTTGAAAAGCATAAGAGAACTTAGCATAATGTACTTTCTTTCCTTCCTTAACATTCTTAAATATTTGACGTTCCCCAAGTTATCAGGTAACCTTCAAAGGAAATGATAGTTAGTAATAGTCCAATTCACAACTGAAGATGTGTCACAAATACGAAGGGGCATCTCCTCCAAATCACAAAAGTGCTCTAGGTTAAAATCTAGCATTATTGGAAGCTTAATGCTCGACTGGGTGTTATTGAACCCAGACATTTTTCAAATCTTCACTAAAAGCTTAAAGATAGCTTCTCTAAGTTCTACATGACTTTACTATGCTCTTGAAGTGGGGGCACATGCAGCCTCTCC
>APFE030403111.1:0-30151 GCA_000404065.3 Pinus taeda
CCAAATGATCTCCTTTGCTTTATATAGGCAAGCTCTTCCTCAAATCATGGAGCAATACCATGGGCCAAACCCATAATAACACAATACCGTCGACTAAATACCAAGGGTTAAACATAAGAAACCCCACGTGTGCGCGTTTTACTGCCTTGAAGTGTGTGCACTGGGGTACGCACCTCATGAATGAGTAACCTGCGTGTCTGGACGCAGTCCCTGCACGTCGTACCTGCGGGCACGCATCTTCTGAACTGTTCTCCTGCATACTTCTTAATTCTAATCATATTGAGAGCCATGCCATGGGCTTTTCCATCAAGTACAACATCTGTAACATATAACCTCACCAGAAACATAATGGCAACAGTATTTATATAAAACTTTACAAAATATCTTGTCAACTAACTAGGATTTATTTAAGGAAAATAAATATCTTTAATGCAAAATATAGTGACACCTGTTTAATTGACTGAAATCTATCCCTTTTTATTTTCTTTCTGTTACTAGATTGTTTCTCTCATCTAATTTTCTTTCACCTACTTTTCTTTCACGTTGTCTTCTCCTTTCACCTGCTTGTCTTTCACCTGATTCTCTTTTTTTCATCCTTTATAGTAAGTCACACAATTTTTCCCATGCCTCTTCATCTGGGAGTTTGATTTTCATCACCCTCTGGTAAATTTCATATTCTTCTATATATTTGGAAAACGTAGGCTTGTTCACAAAAAGGTGATTTACCTGATACTGGAGGTAAAAGAAGTTTTCTAAAGTCTAGAGGAGCACTTTTCTTGTGGGCACACCTTTCATGGATGAACTGTTGGACATCTCTTTGGCTACTTCTCTCATCTTTTTATCATAGTCTTCATGTTTCATCAATTTATCATTGATTACCAAAGGATCAGGCAGACCCTTCTGTCTCAGTACTTCAAACTTGTCAAAAAACCTATTTACTGCAAGTTTCATATTTTGACATTTCTCCTCAAGTTGTATCATTAGATTTCTCTTGGAAATAAATTTCTTCACTTCTAGAATAGTCTCTATTCTGTCAGTTATCTCAAGCTCCTCTAATTCATACTTGTTTTTAGAATTTAGAAATTTGATTATTTTAGAGGCCTTCTCTAGTTTCTCCCTAAGATATGATTTTACCTTTTGAATTGCCTCACTGGCTTCCTTCACTAAATTATTTTGTTCAAATACTACCTATATAGATGGCCAAATATCATTAACAGAGTTAATGATATTGGCCCATAAATGTTTCTTTGCTTGGCCCAAAGGCTCCTTTAGTGACAATTCTTTTTCTAGCTGGTGGATCTTGTCATTCAATCAATTGGATTTTTGTTTCTCAGCTTGATGCATTACTTCTGCTAATTTCTTTTCATCTTCTAAGCTCTTCACTTGCTCCTTGAGCTTATTAATATGTGATGTTTGAATCAACATATCTTCCATTGCTTGAATCAATTGTGGCCTTATCAGTGGGATGGGTTATTGGTTTTGCTGATGTTGCTTCTGTTGCAGTTGATGTAGCTGTTGGAACTAATGTTGATGTTGTTGCTGCTGTAGCTCCTATGGGAATAGTAGTAATGGGAACTACTTCTCTACTAGCCTATTTCTCCTGTACCAGTTGATCCATTTCTGTCTCCATTTCTCTTAGTTGAATTTTCAATTGGATGATTAAGTTAATCATCTCATTCATTTGATTAAGTGTCTCCAAAACCTACTTGGTTTGTGGATGATCAGTGGTTGGTAGCTTTAGCTGTTTCTTGAGTGCAACTATGTCTACATTTTTCTTTTTAACAAGTTATTCTCCTACCTTGATGTTGGGTGGATTATAGCCAATTTCAATTACCAAATCTTCTAGTGACTTATCCTATTGTCCTTTGCTTGTGATGAGGCCCTTTCGAGCTTTAACTGTGACTGTATATTTTCAAGAGAATTATTCAATTTATGGACACTTAGAGCTTTTTGTGTCATGGTTGAATATATCATTTCTCCTGCTTGTTTATGAAATTCAATCTGGTCAATTGGATGCACATCCTTGGCATGAATTTCATGGGTTGTTTTCTTATAATCTTCTAAATTTTTGGGGGCCTTTACCTCTGGCTATAGAAAAGTCATCTGTATTTTCCTTTTTTTGAGGTCAAAAGATTAAAGCAACCTACTCTGATCACTGGGAGTTTGTTTCCAATATTGTGTACATATAGAAGATTTTAATGCTTCATTTTTTTTTATTTTAAGCCATTACTTTGGTCAATTTATCAATTTCTGTGTTCAATTGACGGAGAAGAGTACTAGAATTACCTAGAAAATAATTAATTTTAGCTACAGAGGGGTCCAGGCAGCAGCAAGGACTCTATTTTGGGTTGGTGATGAATTTTGGTATTTTCTCACAATTTCAACAGTGATGGTGAAATAACGAATTCTAGATGTTTTTGTTATTTTACTTCCTTTAAGAAATGGTGGGATTTAACACAGCGTGACGGTGAATGGCGTAGTGTGGTGTTTTATCACATAATGTTGGGAGGCGGTTTTGGTGGATTATCGCACTGCCAAAGGTGGTACGATGGTTTGGGGCTGGGAGATGCGATAAACTCTGGTGGCGTCATGTGGCAGGGGAGGGGATGGGTGAAACCACCCATTTCACAACCCCTCATTAGTTTTAAACATCAGACGTAGTGGGGTGCAATAATGGGCATGGACAGTTAGATGTGATCATCGATTGGGAAGTGTACAGTGGTTTTCAAAGATGTGGGGCCGGGACTAATACAATAGGGGATTAACACTGTAATGGTGAGGAAATGTATTAAGTGGGTGAAAAAGGGTATTGGGGCTTGATATATTTCTTTTAACTTTGCAAAAGTGGGTCTTGCATGTTGTATTTGAATCATGTAGAGATAGTAAAGGGAAGGGGACTTTTAATGATGGACATGGGGTTCTAAGAGGGGAATGGGTTAGGATAAGGGGAAAGGGATTTTAAACAAAGGAAGGGATTTTTCATAGGGAAAGGGTTAAAATGATATTTTTTTATAAACATAATGATCCTTATAATTTTGGAAAGTATTTTACCTACCCTTCAATTTATCCTAACATTTTTCTTTCCTTTATTGGGTGCATTTGAGGTTGTTGACCCTTTTATTTTCTTTTGGTAAGAAAACTAACTTATTTCTAACCTTATGTCTTCCAATGGATCAGATTAAACTTATGGGCTCATTTTAATTCTCTACCTAACTGATGACTTGCCATGAGTATTATTGTCAACATTATTCAGATCTTTATTCACTAAGTATCATGATATGAAATTCAAAAGCATAAATAATCAAGATTAAATTGTATGATCATCATGAATTGTGGCATTTTGGACAAGTTGCACACAATTTTATTTGTCGAAGAAAAGTAAACCAAGAGTAGTGGCATTTGAACGTGAAACACTTTTAATTTTCTTTTTGTTTCTTTTTATGGGGTTTATATTTTATATCTTTTTTTATCTTACTTTCCTTTGGTCCTTTGATTATTCTTTTAGGACATACCCTCTTTTTATTTTTTAATATGGAAAACATTTGCAAACAAAGCAAAGGTATGTATAATATTACAAGACTTAACATAGTCAATTCAAAATTATGATCCCTATTATTATAGGAACTTAACAATGGCTGCACTTGGGGATGGCATCTCCATGTGAGATGCTCAAAATTGTTTGATCAGTGGCCTTGTAACCTTGACTGTGCTTTACTGCGGACTAATTTCTGTGATCTCCTTTATTCAAACATATGATGTTATATATTTTAAAGCTTATGATTTCCTCTTCAGGATTGAACTTTACAAGAATATCATCTACTCTAATCCAAACTTTGATATGGTATTTACATTGAATAGAACAAATAAATTACTGATTCTTCTGGTGAAAAATAGTGTTTCATTATCCAACCATTGACTGGTCCACTTTGTAAGTCTGTACCATCTAATTATTTTAAGAAAAATGCATTGTTGCCTCTATAACCATAAATAATATATGGGCCTTTCCAAATAAAGTCAAATTTCGCATGTTTTCCTTTGTCTTCCCTTCTGGAATCCCATTTTAGCACTTGATCACCTATGAAGAAATCCTCTGCTTTAGTTTTCTTATCAAAAATATTCTTTATTTTGTCTGGAATTACTTGGGATTTGATATAAAATTCTTCCCCAGCTTGCTGCAAATGAATTGTTTGGTTTATCCTCCTTTGGATATCATTTGGTTCTACTTGCATCTCTTAAATTATTTTCATTACTGGCACTCCTAATGAGGATGGAAAAACAACATCCATCCCATATACCAATTGATAAGGAGATATACCAATAGATTTCTTAGTAGTAAGTCTATTTGCCCATAGGGCATTCATCAACCTTTTATTCCAGGTTTTCTTGTTATCTTCTAATAGTTTCTTGATGAGGTTTACAAGGATTTTGTTTGAAGATTCTGTAAGTCCATTACCTTGAAGGTAATAGGTAGTGGAATGTCCTAGGGTCATATGGTATTGGTTACAAAAATCTACCATTTTCTTAGATTTGAAGGCAGCAACATTATTTGTGATAAGCTTTTGTGGGCACCCAAATCTAGAAAGGATGTTGTTCTAAAAAAATGAAATAATGACAGAATGTTTGGCTTGTCCAGAAGGGATGGCTTCTATCCACTTGGTGAATTAGTCAGTGCCTGTCAAAATCCATTTATGTTGGGTAGAGGAGGGTGGGTGAATTTCCCCAATAAAGTCAAAACCCCATTATTGAAAAGGAATTTCCATTGAGATAGGTATGAGGGGTAATCGTAAGAGTTTTTTCTTCCCTTCAAATATTTAGCATTTGTGACAGGAGGTCACATATTTTCTAACATTTGGAAAAAGGGTGGGCTAGTAAAAACTTGCCCTCAAAATCTTATCTACAGTTGTTTTCCAGTATAGGTGTCCTCCACAATCTCCTGCATGAAATTCCTGCATGACTTTGTCAGCTTCATCTTTTAACAATTAGTTTAACGAGATGCCACCATGATCATTCCAAAATAAAACATTATATAAGATACAATATCTTGTTGCTTTTATTTTTATGAATCTACTTTTAGTTCTAAATAAACAAGGAGGAGCTTGTAGGTTGAGTAAAACGAATATAATATATGCATACTAGGGTGAATCTATAAAAGCTTCACTGATTTGTGGATTTGTCATCTCTTCCTGATCATCTATAGCAACAATGAAATTTACATCTAAGGCTCGATAGTTTGATTCAGCCATGAGTTTGGCTAAACCTTGCCCTTTAATCAATTTTGTAGGCTCGATCTCAATGTCATATTCTAGTATGGTGGCAATCCATTTGCCTCTTTTTCCATCAAGCCCATTTTGAGTTAGAACGCATTTTACCACTGAGTTGGAACATATGTTATTATGTGAGAGTATATGATATATTCTCTGAAATATTTTATGGATTTCACTAAAGAAAGATCTTTATTTTCCATTATATTATACTTTAGTGTAGCATCTCTCAAAGTTTTACTGAAGAAAGTGATGGGTTGTTCATAACCCTCACCGTTCTTTTGCAACAAGCCTACTGCAATAGTGTGCTCTAAAGAAAATGAAAAAATTATGAAATCTCTGTTAAAATTAGGACTTATAAGGATAAGTGTTTTAGTAAGGGCTTCCTTGATTGCTTCAAAAGTCTACTTAGCCTTTACTGTCCATTTAAATGTTGAACCCTTTTTGAACATGTTATTCAAATATCTAATTAGTTTTGCTAAGTTAGAAATGAATCTTCTAAGAAAATTTATTTTACCTAAGAATGCTTGTAATTCTTTAATGTTCTTAGGATGATTGATATTTAGGATTTCTTCTATTCTAGCTGGATCAATTCTAATGCCCTCTTTTGGATTATGTGTCCCAAGAGCTTTCCTTCTTCTAATCCAAAAAGTGATTTTTTAGGATTTAAGGATATGCCAAACTTTCTTCATTTTATGAATACTCTACTTAGATGATCTAGATATTCATTATTTGGCTTGGAAAACAATGTGATATCATCTAGGTAGATGACTAAAAATTCATGGATTTCCTTTGCAAAGACTATGTCCATGGCGCTTTGGAATGTTGTTCCAACATTCATTAATCCAAAAGGCATTTTCAAATACATGTAAGTTCCCCAGGAAGTGGTGAATGCAGTCTTTGCTTGATATTCAGGTTGGAATAGGATTTGGTTGTATCGAGAAAATCCATTAAGTAATGAAATCTTGGATGACCCTACTACCCTCCAGAGAATGTGGTCCATTTTAGGGATGAGATAGTTATCCTTCAGTGATACTTTGTTAAAGTTTCTGAAATAAACACAGAGTTTGATTTGTCATGTTTTTTTTCTAGTGGGGACTAAATTAGAGACCCAATCATAATATCTAATGGGTGCTATGCTATGAGCATCATACATCCTTTTAACTTCTTTCTCTATTAATGGCATAAGAACATGGTTAATTCTCCTTAGCTTTTGTTTAAAGTGTTTCTGATTTTCTTTAATTGGTATCTTATGTTGGATAATGTTCGTATCATAAGACTTAAGGTCTTCATAACTCCAGGCAAAGACATCTTGGAATTATTTAAACAAGCTAATGTACTTAGGATATCTTGGTAAGCTTAGGATTTTCTTTTGTTCTTATGTTGCACTCCTCTATACCTAACCATAGAGGCTCCATTTTAGGTTTTCTAGTGACATCATTGGATCCAAAGAGGTCTTATAGTGGGGATAACCCCTTAGGAAAAAAGTTATCTTTGAGGGTCAAAACTTCTGATTCATCGCTGATTAATTCCTCAATTTCAATTATCTCTATTTTTTCTATTTCTAGTTTGGTGAATTTAGTTCGTTCTAACTTATTTACGTTATTTACATCTATTCCATTGTTTATGGTATAATCTAATGTACAATCAGTGTCTATATTACCATTTCAAAATTCTTCTTTAGAAATCATAAAGTCATGAATTTGATTATCATGTGAAAAATTTTTCCAATACCTTAAATTATCAGGTTAGGTTGGTCTATGTCTTACCTCAACTGAGTACTAATGATTTGGCTGGAAGGGTAATCTACATATGCAGGAAAAAGTGGCTAATATATGAGCTTGCATGTTTTGCTTTCTTGGAATGACAACAAATTTAGTTTCAGGGAAACAATTTATCAAGTCTAGGATGGTTTCTTTGTAATAGCTAACTCTACAGTTTTAGTAATGTACTTACCCTTGACGTTTTTTGCAATGAGTTCTGAGTCTCCCATGATGGAAACTCTTTTAGCTCCCAATTTTCTTACATTTTGAAGGTCCAACACTAATGCTTCATATTCTGTCATGTTGTTAGTGCATTTGAAATTTAATCTGAAAGCATGTCCTTCTAAATGATCATTTTAGAAATTGTAGATCCATACTCTAGCTCTTGCTCCAAATCAATTTACAAAGGCATCAAAATCTAAATTCCATAGAGATTCATGTATTATGTTTTCACTATCAATTTCTTTGTGTTTCTCTTCTATAGATGTGATTTTATCTTTGCCGTTTTCTGAATTATATAAGATAAATGAGTCCATACCAAAATGAATGGAATAAATAGGGTCATTCTGTGGTCTTTCTGAACTACTTACCATGTATTTCATAAAGGTCTCTCTGTAAATATTTCTTTGCTGCCCAATTACAGAAATGGTAGCATATGACATGTCTAATTGCAATGATGCTTGTAATTTTTCTCCCCATGATTGAGATAACAACATACCATACTTGGGAGGAATATCAGAAACTACTATATCCATAACAATACTCTTTGCTAGGCACTGGACTAGAGTTACACACAGATCTTTTATCAGGCCAAGACATTTGACTTGACTAGAATCAAAGGAAAACAGGTCCTTGTAAGGTCTAGCAATGTCTAAGTTTAACCTTTCCATGAGTGCTTTAGGCATTCGGTTATGATATGCTCCTGAATCTAACATAGCATTATGTAAGATTTTGTCATGAATTAAGCTAATATAGAATGGAGGGATACCCCCTTGTTGATGTTTTCCATTTACTTCTGGATGAAATAAAAACTTAGGTTGATCATCATTAAGGTTTACAGCAACTTCACCTTCACCTATGTTTAGTGTTTCAGTTATTTGTGCTTTGTATGATTCATTTTTTACTAGCTCTGTTAAAGGAACTGGTATTTTCAATTTGGCTAACTCAATTTTGATATTGAATGGTATTTGAGTTTTTCCTATTTGAATGATTTCATCTTTAGTGATTGTGGTTTGTGTATTCTTGTCTTCTCTGTCAACACTTGGTAATTCAATTTGTATGTCAACTGTTTTGTTTTCAACTTTTTTGTTTGGAATAGTTTGAGTTGCATTTGAAGTTTGAGTTGTAGCTAAATTTTTAGTTGCAGTTGATGTTATGTCCACAATCTTTGTGCTAGAAGCCTCCTCAGCTCCTCTAACTAGAATTTGTAGGATCTTGGTCACAGGAGCTTCCACTCTTTTCTTAGTTTGAGTTTGGGCTGATTTCTTAAGAGGAACTTCTCTGTTGTTTTTGCTTCTAAGGCTATATTGTTTATGAACTTTGTAGATAATAGATTCATAGCCTTGTTTGTGGTTAGAGGACTCTCCAGACACTAATTGTAATTGTTGTAACATGTACAATTCCTGTTCTTCTTGAGTAAGAAAAATGGAATCCTTGTTGTTTACTCCCATCAAGTTTATCTAGGTGTCCTAGTCTTCTTCATGTTGTTTTGAACTTTCAACATAATTTTCCTAGAAAGGTGGTGTAACCTGTTGATCGGGTATAGCTTCTCTTGATTTTCCAGTATTAGGTATTTTCTAAAGTTCGGGTTCATAATTTGGGGTCCTTATTGATTTTCCCACTGAGGTTTTCTTTCAATATTCTATAACCTATCCATTAGCCTTTCTACACTTTGAGCTAAACTATCTATTTTAACATATGAAGTGGATGGTTCTTCTTTAACGATTACCCTCCTCTCATTCCTCATCCTGGATTTTTTAGCCAATAAGTTAGCTTATACATTAATTGCATCACTCTGAATTTGTTCTAAAGTTGCAGGGTTTGTTTCTCTTAATTGATAGGACTCGTCAGCATCAAAACCATCTAGAAATTTTATCAGAACAAGGTCTAGTGGGGTTCTGATATTCACTCGAATTGCATTGTAAATGTTGTTAAACCTAGTATAATAATCCTGGACAGATTCACAAGGATATCTCCTTATGTTCTCATATTTAGATAATATCTGGAGAGGGTTTTCTTTTCTTTCCCACCTATTAATGAAAAATTGGTGGAAAGCGGCTAAATCAACAATATGGTTAGGAGGTAAAGTTTTAAACCAGTTTTTAATATCTCCTGCTAATGTTTGTGCAAATAATCTCATTTTTACATCAACCTCATCAACTTCATGTAACTCAAAATAATCTTTCATTGTATTTACATGTTGTTGAGCAGTATACTGACCAATACCATCAAACTAAAAATTTTTACTTTGGTAATCTTGTGGCATAGCATGTAAAGGGGCTTGTAAGGCCAAAGGTGCATATCTGTCTACCATGGCTAAAATTTTAGCTTGACTCGAAGGTGAAGCACTGTTACTTGAAGATGAACTTGAAAAGTTAGGTTGGAGAAGAAGTTTAGGTATGAATGGCTTTGTGGAATGAATTGTGGTGGATTATAGGTGAGGCGGTACTGAAGGAGGTTGTATTTATAGTTTCTGAAGATAATGTAGAGTGTTTAGGGGTAGTAGCAATTAGGGAAGCTCATTCAACTCACTGCTGAAAGTAGGATTCGTCTATATGCCTTATCAAAGTGGAATTTAACTCATCAAGTTTGTCAAAAGTATCCAGAACATGTTGATCTAAATCAGGATGTATAATATCCTTCTTTGATTCAACAAATATAATAAAATTGGGATCTACTATAGTAACATAAACTGAATTTTTTAGATTTGGTATGAAACAAAGAATGCTCAAATTGTAAATCAAATTGAGTATCCTCTAAGCTTGATAACTCTTTAGGAAGTGAATTTGATTTCTTTAACTGACTAACCCTTCCTTAACTTTCTACCTTTTTATGTTTTCTTAAAATTCTGTCAGGATCATCAACAATTATAGAAGGCTGTGGATTAGGATGAGCCCTGGTATAATATGCTCTTTTGAAAGCCATAATTTTGACTTATAATGCTGCTCTCAAACAACACTTTAAAACCTTAATGTGAAAAATGAGGAAAAATATTTCTTTTAATATTGATTTTAACTAGGGAGCGAATTCCCCAATATGGTCGCCACTATGTTATCACTCCAAAATTTCCAACGGTTGTCTAATGAATTAAAAAGAAATATCAGAGGTAACTACAAACCTACTTTGGAGCATAGGATCTAGCCTTCCTAAACTCATAAAGGGCTCTCCCTATATGATTTAGCTTTGTTTATTTAATGGATTTTAGTCCAGTCATGTTTGCTTGATTGGATTGGTTTTGATTGGTTGGTGGAATTCATGATCTAGATGAATAGGTTATTTTCCATTTCCATTGGGCTATGGATTCAATATGACTTTGAAAACAAAACAATCAACAAACTATAAAGGAAGTATTACAGAGCAAGATAGGTGATTTATATCAAATGTCAAGGTTGAATGGTGAAATTATTTCTTAATCGGGATCAAGGAGCAATTAAGCATTGCTCAAGCCAGATACTGAAGAAGGATAAAGAAGATCAATCAGGATCATAGGGAAATTAAGAATCCTCTAAACCATATATCTGAAGAAAACATATAAATGTATAACAATTAAAAGCAACGGGTAATGTTTAAGCAAATTTTGTAGTAAAACTCTTGTTATGACATTTAAATTTAGAACACATGAAAGTTTATGAAATACTTAGAAAGAAACATGAATAATTGAAATTTATACTTCACTGAGATAGCTCAGCACATGAATCCTGTAAATAAGTTTCTTTATAACTTATTTTGTTTTTCAACTAGAAGTTGGTACAATAACCCTAAAGTAATAGATCAGTCAGCTACATAAATATTCATAAATCCACCCCTGATACTTCAAATGATGAAGTATTTATACAAAACTTTACAAAATATCTTGTCAACTGACTAGGATTTATTTAAGGAAAATAAATATCTTTAATGCAAAAATATAGTGACACCTGTTTAACTGACTGAAATCTGTCCCTTTTTATTTTCTTGTTGTTACTAGACCATTTATTTTATCTGATTTTATTTCACCTACTTTTCTTTCACGCTCTTTACTCCTTTCACCCACTTGTCTTTCACTTGATTCTCTTTTTTCATCCTTTATAGTAAGTCACACCATTTTTCCCATGTCTCTTCATTTGGGAGTTTCATTTTCATCATCCTTTAGTAAATTTCATCTGCTTCTATATATTTGGCAAATGTAGTTCACAAAAAGGTGATTTACCTCATTCTAAAGGTAAAACAATTTTAATAAAGTTTGGAGGAGCACTTTTCCTGTGGGAACACCTTTCATGGATGAATTGTTGGAAGTATCTTTGGCTACTTCTCTCATATTTTTATCATATTCTTCATGTTTCATCAATTTATCATTGATTACCAAAGGATTAGGCAGACCCTTTTGTCTCAATACTTCAAACTTGTCAAAAAACCTGTTTACTGCAAGTTTCATATTTTGACATTTCTCCTTAAGCTGTATCATCATATTTCTCTTGGAAATGACTTTCTTCACTTCTAGAATAGTCTCTTTTATATCAGTTATCCCAGGCTCCTCTAATTCATACTTCTTTCTAGAATTTAGAAATTTGATTATTTTAGAGGCCTCCTCTGGTTTCTCCCCAATATCTGCTTCTACCTTTTGAATTTCTTCACTGGCATCCTTCACTAAATCATTTTGTTCAAATATTACCTGTATAGATGGAAAAATAACATTAATTGAGTTAATGATATTGGCCCATAAATGTTTCTTTGCTTGGGCCAAAGGCTCCTTTAGTGAGAATTCTTTTTCTAGCTAGTGGATCATGTCATTCAATCTATCGGCTTCTTGTTTCTCAACTTGATGCATTACTTCTGCTAATTTCTTTTCATATTCTAATCTCTTCACTTGCTCCTTGAGCTTATTAATATGTTTTGCTTGAATGTGCATATCATCCATTGCTTGAACCAATTTGTTGGCCTCATCAGTGGGATGGGTTGTTGGTTTTGCTAATGTTGTTGCTATTATAGATGATGTAGCTGTTGGAATTGATGTTGATGTTGTAGCTCATATGGGAATAGCAATAATGGGAAATGCTTCTCTGCTAGCTTGGTTCTCCTATACCATTTTATCCATTTCTGTATCCATTTCTCTTAGTTGAGTTGTCAACTAGATGACTAAGTTCATCATCTCATCCTTTTGATTAAGTGTCTCCAAAACCTCTTTGGTTTGTGGATGCTCAATGGTTGGTAGCTTTAGCTATTTCTTGAGTGTAGCTACGTTTGCATTTTTATTTTTAATGAGTTCTGCTGCTCCCTTGATTTCGGTTGGATTATAGCCAATTTCAATTACCAAATCTTCTAGTGAATTATGCTATTTTCCTTTGCTTGTGATGAGGCCCTTTGCAGATTTAACTGTCATTGTACATTTTCAAGAGAGTTCTTCAATTTCTGGAAACTTAGAGCTTTTTGTGTCATGGTTGAATATATCATTTCTCCTGCCTTTTTATGAAATTGAATCTAGTCAATTGGATGCACATCCTTAGCATGAATTTCAAAGGTTGTCTTCTTATAATATTCTGATGTTTTTGGGGCCTTTACCTTTGGCTGTAGGAAAGTCATCTTCATTTTCCTTCTTTTGAGGTCAAAAGTGAAAGCAATCTACTCTGATCACTAGGAGTTTGTTTCCAATATTGTGTACATATAACATCTTTTAATGCTTCATTGTTTATTTTAATCTCTTTGTACCTCTCCATGATATCGTTCTCTTTCTCCATTGTTTTGCTAGATGATGAAACTTCTGCATTATTTTGATTTTGAATGATCTGTGCACTAGAGGATGAGGGCATAGGTGTTTCTTCTACATTTTTTGAGGCTGCATTGCCCCTGATGACAATCTCTATTTCTGATTCAACTGTCTTTTCATGCTCCATTACTGGATTTAGCTAGGGTTTTCTTTCTGCTCAAAAGATTAAATTTAGTGTCAGAAGTGGTTTTAGCTAAGTAGGATCATTCTTCTCTAGCCCTTTTTGAATTTTTGTCTTGTGGGTCTAGATTATGTAGGATGGAACTAGTATCAACCTGCTTATTCATCTCCTGAAGAGTGTTTTCCAACCACTCTAACTGGTTGGAATACCTTTCAATTTCTGGTTTTGACTCATGGATGAAGGGGGTCAATTTGAATTTGACTCTTAATTTACTTATGACACCTAAAGGATCATAATTCCATCTGAAACTGTTGTTGAACTTGAACTCTTGTAAACATCTATCTATTTTCTTTCCAGCATTTCTATTGTTACATATAAAAGGCCCTATTTGGTTTTTAATCTTGAACTGGGTCTTCTTTTTAGTTGAAAGGAAATGGATTTCATCACTATTCAAGATTTGTCTGATGTATTCCAAAGAAAATAGCCTCATTGGGAGGTATTTGGGAAGCTTGTATGGAACTAGCTAGCTTCCATACACTCTGATCTCTATATGATTTTGGTAAAATACCAGTCCCCTGTTTTACTTTGATTGGAAAACTGTAACACCTTCTTTATCTCTTCACCGATTCTAGGCTGAATTCTACTGCTTAGCATATTGACAATTGGGTAAACAAATGAATCAATGAAATCTTTATAGCTGCATTCAATGGGATCCTTTCTGATCGAGGATGTCCAAAAGACAACAGATTGGGGATTACCCTTTGTGTTTAGTTTTTAGAGGCTCACTACAAACCTTTCTGATTGGAGAAACAAAATCATATGGAACAAAACTGAGGAGTATTTGAACACTCCTACTTCAAGCATCTTGACTAGCTAATCATGGATTGCATTTGCTAGGAATTGGGCAAAGTTGAAGGTTAAGCTGGAGGCTAGCTTGGGCAAAAGATAGGGAGGAAACCCAGGATGGATTCATCTATATTGTCATCAATAAAATATAATTAAATACAAGATAACATGGTTACAATTTTCTCGGTTTGTTTTGGGAACATGGCAGTAGTGTATGGTGGGTTTTTCTTAGGAATTTGAGCTATTTCAGGGAGGAAGGTCTGAAAGATTTGAGACCTTTTAGGAAAATCTAGCTTTAGGTAAAGCTCAGTAAGGGTTTCAATGGAAAGAGACACTCCCTCTGGTTGTGGTTGAATCTATAACTTTTCATTAATGGATTGAGCATTGAGAATAGGAATTCTTGGGCAGGGGTGACTATGGCTCTTTCATTTGGAAAATAATTGATTTGGCATAGTGTGATGAGTTCACAACATTGGTAAGTCTGTGGAAAGGCATACTTGGGTAGGTTAGAATCCCATAGATGAATATCATCTCCCTGGTCAATAAATTTGTCATGGCTCTAGCAGTGGAGCTCCAATAGGTTGGAATCTGTCACAATGTCAATGATTTTGAAGTCATTATTAGCCAAGGGTATGTGTTTGACATCTACTACTAGAGGTTGAAGACGGTTTACATTTATAACGCTATGAAAAGCCATTAATTTGGTCAATTTATCAATTTCTATGTTCAATTGATGGAGAAGAGTACTATAATTACCTAGAAAACAATGAATTTTGGTTATAGAGGGGTCCATGCGCAATAGGGACTCTATTTCGGGTTGGTGATGGATTTTGGTATTTTCTCGCAATTTCAATAGTAATGGTGAAACAAAAAATTCTCGAGGTTTTTATTTTATTTTACGTCCTTTGGGAAATGGTAGGATTTAACATAGCACGGTGGTTAATGACATAATGTGGTGGTTTATCGCATAGTGTTGGGAGGTAGTTTTGGTGGATTATTGCATTGCCAAAGGTGGTACAGTGGTTTGGGGCTGGGAGATGTGATAAACTCTAGTGGCACCACGTGGCAGGGGAGGGGATGGGTGAAACCACCCATTTTGCAACTCTTCAATAGCTTTAAACATCGGACATAGGGGGATGTGATAATTGGCATGGATTGTTGGATGTGATCATCGATCAGGTGGTGTACGGGGGTTTTCAAAGATGTGGGGCTGGGACTAATACAGTAGGGGGTTAACACTATAATGTTGAGGAAATGTATTAAGCGGGGAGAAAAAGGGTATTAGGGCCTGATATATTTATTTTAACTGTGCAAAAGTGGGTTTTTCATGTTTCATTTAAATCACGTGGATGTAGTAAAGGGGAGAGGACTTTTAATGATGAACATGGGTTTTTAAGGGGGGAATGGGTTAGGATAAGGGGAAAGGGATTTTAAACAAAGGAAGGGAATTTTCACAGGTTAAGGGTTAAAATGATATTTTTTGATAAACAAAATGATGCTTATAATTTTTGGAAATTATTATACCTACCCTTCAATTTATCCTAACATTTTTCTTTCCTTTATTGGGTGCATTTGAGCTTGCCCCCCCTTTTATTTTCTTTTGATAAGCAAGCTAAATTATTTCTAACCTTATGTCTTCCAATGGCTCAGATTAAACTTATGAGCTCATTTTAATTCTCTACCTAACTAATGATTTTCCAAGATTAAATGGTTTGGTCAGATCTTTATTCACTAAGTATCACGACAGGAAATTCAAAAGCATTAATAATCCAGGTTAAAATGTATGATCATCATGAATTGTGGCATTTTGGACAACCTACACACAATTTTATTTGCCTAAGAAAAGTAAACCAAGAGTAGTGGAATTTGAACATGGAACACTTCCATAATTTCTTTTTGCTTCTTTTTATGGGGTTCATATTTTATATGTTTTTTTATCTTTTTTTCTTTTGGTCCTTTGATTATTCTTTTAGGACATACCCTCTTTTCATATTTTATATGGAAAAAATTTGCAAATAAAGTGAAGGTATGTACAATATTATAGGATTTAACATAGTCAATTCAAAATTATGATCCCTATTATTATAGGAACCTAACAAGGTACAAAGGCTTCAGCTGAGTTTTAGTGGCCTCCTAGCCTGTGCATGTCAGCTTGCTTGTCTCCCTCCGGTAGGCCAGTATTCCGGACTTTGATTATTTGTTGGATGAGACACTCCCCAAGAAAATTGTGCAATTCTGGAGGGGAACTAACCTTCCCTCCATAAATTGCGTAAATCTATTGGCCATCCTGCTGGGCTAAGAAATTATGCAATACAATCAGACAAAATTCCTTAGGAAAATTGTGCAATATGGCCGAGCACTACAGCTTAGCCCAGAAATTTGCATAATTCTAGGTAGCAATCGCCTGCTCCTCCCATAAATTGTGCAATCCCTCTGGGATAGCCAACCCAGGTCCTCCCAGAAATTGTGCAATTCTGGGCCGCAGCCACCTACTCCTTCCAAAAATTGTGCAATCCCTCTGGGACAGCCAACCTAGTTCCTCTCAGAAATTGTGCAAATCCCTCTCTCAGTCAAGCAGGCTATTGCATGTGCCTTCAGGTTGACTGGTTCCCTCCAGGACTGAGTAAAACTAATTTGCATGCATGGGCTGCTCTTCCCAAAATAGAAAAGGAAACATGAAAAATGCATCCCTAGATCTAGGGATCTATTTTTAGTAGCTGGAGGTTACATGGAAAGCTCATTTTAGAAACCTCTTGCCAAGTGTCGTTTTTTCCTATATTTGTGGCATGTGCATCATAACCTTGATCTTATAAAAACTCATCAACCAGATGTTGTAGAGCTCATTCCTCACATCGACCTTGCATCTTTGACATACCACATTGGATCCAGGAGTCTTCGACACTTTTAGCTTAAATGTTTTAAGGTAAGTATATTTTTTATGTCTTACACTGAATTTCTATCGTTTTTTGTGTTCCTCTTTGTGTGAGTTTTGTATTCTTGATTTCAATGAGTGCTTGCTTTTCTTTTAATGTATGTTAGCTTGTAGAAGTACCATTTCAATTTTCATTTGCATCTCACTGCTATCGCATGCATGACACTTTCTTGCATCGACATACATGCATGTTTTCTTGTTTTATTAATCTTGAACTTGTTATTTTCATGCATGACCATTCACTCTTGTTTACATTTAGTTCCAATATGCATTCAAACTTCTCATGTTTTCAGTCACCTATCGACAAGTCTAGCCTGCCTTAGCTCGGACCGTACCTTACCTGGCTAGCATTGCACATTTCTGGAAGTGAAGGCTCTACCTTCCCTCCAGAAATTGCAAAAGTCTAGCCCAACATTAACCTCCAGGATTGCATTATGTAATTCTAGCAGGCAGTTCCTAGCTGGCCCCAAAAACTGCGCAATGTAGTTTGTTGGTTTGCATGTCACTGTTGACTAAAATTTCTCATTGCGAAGTTATAGTCCTTAGCATGCTAGGTTTGACTGTGCATTGTGTAGTTCCAACAGTCAATTAGCTTCCCAACAACCTAGATTGTGCTTTGCGCAGTTTTGGCAGTTAGTCTCCCAACCCTTGGTGAAAATTATGAAATCTTCACAATCAATCACAAAGGTATGTTGCTTGTCAATCCTTCAATTTATTTTGGTTTTCAACTAAAAAAAATCTTACCATGAGTGTTGCTATGTCTCTAGGTCTCACAAGTGTTTATCTACCTCTTAATAGCACAAGTACAATCACTTCTAGGAGAGTAGAGTTGAAGAAACTGTTCATAACACAACTCGGGATGCAGTCGATCAAGTGTCTATGAACTTGCCTATATATGAAGACATCAATTTGTTCATGGAAAATGATATCAAGATGAAATGGAAGTGGCACCACAGTTAGTAGCACCATCAGTAGTAGCAGAAGGTAGCAGACATGTGCACAACAAAGGAAAGAGGAAGGTTGTTGACAACACAGAGGCAGAGTAAAGTTGCAAGTTTAAGTAGATCCACTTGTGATGAAAGAAGCTTTGGAGATTGAGGCTATGAGGTGACGACATGATAGGAGGATCGTGCAAAGGTAGAGAGAGAAGTAGAGAAGGAGTTGTAGGTGGTGAAATGACAGCTTGAGGAAGAAAAGGAGCTGCACATAAGAGAGAAGGAGTTGCATCAGGAACAGGTACAACAAGAGGCACACGATGCACAGACTGAGGAAATTGTGCCCATATAGGTTATGGACCCATCCAATAGCTGGAATGGAGCGGACAAGGTGAGAAGTGATGTCGATCACATCCAAGGGTGTTCAAGAGCATGGATGTGATTGTGCACATGCATGCGATCCCACCCATTTTGCACACTCGCCGAGGCGAAGACGAGAAGCAAGTACAACTAGAGTTGAACATGTCTTTCGACAGGTTGATGTGCATTGTCACCAACACACACTTGGAGATCAGAACAAGCACTATACATTAGTATGTTTCTAGTCCAACTACACTCAAGATGATGATGCACATGTTATCATACGAGTTGGACAGAGGATCCATTTCAATGTACTCAGATGCAACGAAAGCAAGAGTTCACTTTCAATAGGATGTCACCATTGAGCACACAGACACAATCGTAGGTGACAAAGCTTGGCATTAGTTCATCATTGTTGATCATCACAAGGATATCAAAGAGTTAGTCTTCCCAAAACTGTCTAAGTCTTAGTGATTTCTTGCATGGCTTGCTCAAGCCTATTTGTCTCACATGGGTACATGTGCAGATTGTATGTAACATCTTGTAAAGTGAAAGCCCAAGTGTTGATAGTTGAATGTAACAGTCATGTAGTAGTTGAAGAGTCATTAGGGTAGGTGAAGAGTCAAAAATGGGAATGTCAAGGGTCGCCCCACCATTTTCTATTTATAGAACCTCACAACTCATTGTAAGGGCTTTTGGTCAGCCAAGCTTCTGATAGGTGTATCTTAGAGAAAGCTTGGAGAATATTGTAATAAGCCTTGGCTTCTCCACAATGCAGAGCTAGTACATCTCTTTGGAGGAGCATGCGGGAGTGACTATAACGTTCCCCTACCGGGACTAATGGTTGTTCATGATTGTACTGTATGATTGGAACTTTCACTTTTAATATAACAAAGCCAACAAGTTTCATGCATATGTTGTTATTGTATTTCAGCTATCTTGGTTACTCAAATGATATATGTATATGTTTTCTTACGAATGCATGTATGGACTCCTTTTGTGTAAGTATGTATGAATCTTACTGACATGTGTTGTTGGTTTAACCATCACTTTGGATTGTTAACATACTTGCTTTCGAGTTTGTGATGAATATTCGCTTGTGTTTTCCCTTCCAATCTGCGTGCTTTCATAGGTTTCATGTTTTCCCTTCCAAGCCATGTACTTGGACTTATGTATCCTTTATCAACCATTTCATTTAGTTCAAACTTCAATTTCACCAACTATGGAGTGCTCATCCTGTAAGGTGCCTTTGATGTTGGTGTTTCTCCTGGTACAAACTTAATAGAGAAATCCACTTCCCTGTGAGGCAGTAGCCTAGAAATATCTTATTGAAATACATCCTAAAACTATTGGAAAACTAGATACCTCTTTAGGACTTCTTCATCCTCAACATCCTTCCTCCGCAAACATACAATGCAAACAATACATGCCCTTTCCTGCAACTAAAATTTGCTTCCATAGTTGTAACCATTCTCAACAATGTAGGCTTCTTCTTTACCTACAAAATTCTCTTGTTTCCATCATGATCTAAGCACTCAATAGACTTCTCATAACAATCTACCTTGTTCCTGTGACTGAAAAACCAATCCATACCCAAAAGCATGCCATAAGAACCCAATGGAAGCACATTTAGATGTGTTGATGTAGCCATACCATTTAGGTCAAATGCACAACCTCTCACCCAATCATGAACTCTTTCCTTGGTCCTTGTACCCAATGACACCAACCAAACTATTGCATGCCCTTATTTATTCAAGATGCACTTATCCACCAAATCAGGACTAGCATAACTATAATTAGATCCAAGATCAATTAAAATGGAAACAACTCGATCATAGAGATTAGATTCCATCTCAATAATGGATGCCTAATGATCCACCTACATATTATCAAGTGCTACATATATCTCAGGAATTATATGACCAACATCCCCAACTTTATGTGCCTCCTTAGCACTATAGATCTAAGGTCTACCACCATGATACAACAGACAAACCTTCTTATGATGATCTTTACCACAAATCCAACACTGTAACGATTCTCTGCCACTACCTTTATTTTATTGCTCTCTAGGTTGAGGTCCATGTCCCTTGTCAGTTGCACTAAACTTCTTGTAAAGAGCCACATTTTCTTTCTCACCTGCACCCTGAGGTCTTTCCAGCTTTGAAGGTCAGTTTCCTTTAGCCTTCTCATTCCCTTTCGAATCACGCTTAGGCTTAGACTTGTGCTTTGACTACTTGTAACAATGATCCAATTTCTCAATGACTTCCTCTAATTACTAACACTCATCATACCCAATATGGTCCTTGGAAGCTAAAGGAAGTCCACTAATAAACCTTTGAACCTTTTCCCTCTCATCCTTGAGATAAAACACATACCTCAACAGTTGTAGAAACTTTGATGTGTAGTATTCATCTAACATAGATACTATCTTAAGCTCATGTAAATCCTTCACCTTTCCATCATAATATATCTCTGACAGGTACTTCTTCCTAAAGAGTCTTTTGAACTCATTGCAACTCGTCTCCTTTATCCTAATTCCTCTGACACACTTCCCACATTCCCACCAAATATCTTCTTTTCCTTTGAGGCTGAACATTGATACCTTGACTTTCTTGTTCTTTGTATAATCATGCAAATCAAAGAAATTCTTTATCCCATGCACCCATTCCTATACATATTCCAATTTCTTTAGCTCTCCATCAAATGTAGTGGGCTTGGATTTCTTGAACTCATTTAGCAACTACCCACTCTCACTCTTCTTGTAAGGATTGTGGCGATGATGACCATGATATCTGTCTAAACCAAAACTAGTATAGAACCCATATCCATTACCTATTTTGTTATGTGTATCCAACCATCTACCACCTCTTCCCATGTCATCCTTGTCCAACATGTACATTGATCAATACATATTGTTATATGCCCCATTAGTCATTTCTTCTTATCTATAACTGATTTGTGGTTGTCACTGTCATTGTAAATATCATAAGCTCTGAAGGATAAACATATTAACCTCTACTTTCTTTTCTTGAGCTCTAAAAAGTCTTTCCTGTGATTAAATTATCCTGCCATTATCTTCCTTGCAGCTTTTGATTTTTGCCTTCAGACTTCTCAAGGTATTGACTATGTTAGGAGAATACTCTTCCCCATGTTTCTTAATTGATCTATAAGGAGAGTCGCGTGAACTTTCCACCATTTTTCTCGCCCTCTTTGATCTTCTTCTTCGTGCAAACATACCATGTCAGGTAAACCAAATATAAACATTATAAAACATACCTTAGTGAAGTTAAGGGGAGGCTATTTGATCTGCACAAATCAATCCATATTAACACGATATACATGTATATACTCATAATGGCACCAAGATATACCTATCGACATAATCTAAATCATCATTCATGATGCCACAACTGCAACACTGACTATATACATGACAACCGTAAACACTGCAATGCATGCATGCAACTGACATGCATCCATAATAAACACATTGTTAGGAAAAATTGGCTCAGGGATAGAGTTAAGGTTCACTGGGTTAAACAGTGGTGGTTTTGGGCACATGATATAGCATACCCATGGTTTTTCGCCTATGGCATTTCATGTAATGTAGCCTTTAAAAGGATAGGTGGAATTCATTGTAAGTGAGAATAGAGATGTGAGTGGTGAAGGCTCACTTGGATGGGTTGGTCAGGGCTCCCATATATTTATAATGAAATAAACAAAAATCTCAAAGGGACATTTTTGGGATCCAACTAGTTAGTATCATAGGTCCATATAACACATCAAATTGAGTAATTTAGTAGTAATCAATGATCCATAACATAGTAACAAAATAGTAAATTTGTATAGAATTATATACATTGCTTGCATCTTATTGGTGTCATATTAAAATGATGAGCCAATAATCAAAGTGAAAGTATTCAAAACATGGTGGGAAATTCACCATTCCACCTTAAAATATAAATTTAATTCAATGAAATTTTTCATGGTACTCCTGAAAATAAAAAAATTCTAGTTTTTCCATTCTCTTTGATCTCATTACCTAAAATTTTACATTTTTTTAACTTACATATAAATTGTCATGTTTCTTTCTTTCTCTCCATGCCTCTAAATACATATTTTTTGATCCCATGTATTTTATATGGCTTACAATGATCCTATAGAAAAAAATGCAACTTGGTCTTCAAAATTATTGGTCATGAAGAACACCAACTAGTGTTAATTAAAGAGACCTCTCAAACATGCCCACATTTATGTTGAGAGTCTCCCTGGAATTTCTGTTGAGAAAGGACATATTTGATTCCAAGGATTCATTGAATTTGGTTCCATTTTTCAATTTTGAAAGAGCTTTCAATCCTACTATTTCCAACATGATTACAAAAAATATTAAGCTTAATGGAGAAGAATAATTCCAATTGAGTTTTCTATAACCACTAGAGTATTGAACAAGTGGGAATTTTCTTCTTCCTGTGTTGTTAGATTGACATTTTAGGCCCAATATTTATTTCCATATACCCCTACACCCGAGCAATGATAGCCTCATAAAATTCTCACATACTCCACCTTTGGGAATTGGCCCTTTTAGTGATTTCTTTGAAAGGTTGAAGAAAGATATATTTAACTTATCAAATTGTTAGGTATTCTACCTCTAAACTCAATTTTATAGATCTATATATAAATGAGTTTTCAAGCACCCCTAAACATTGAAGGTATATTGCTACTAAATTCCTTGTTTTCTAGCTCCAAGTAGTTGAGTTATTGCGCCTAGAGGCGCTCTACAACCCAGGTCAGGGTACATGTGTAAACATAATGTAAGTATGTATACAATTTTTAGATGTTAAATTTTTGCACATATAATATAAATTATGTCAATTTTTTTAAATGTTGGTTATAATGTACACACATAGAAGAGTATATATAAACCAAAAAAAAATTAATCACAATCATATTCAATCACATCCACTCGTTGAATTTATTCGTTGGCTCAATTGTTGACTCTTTGGATTTATTAGTTGGCTCGTTGAATTTGTTCGCTTGCTCAAGATTTTGTTCACTCAATTTTTCATTCGTTGGATACATGTTTGCTCTTTGTTCTACTTAATTATTCATGTGATAAGAATAATTTTTGGATTATATGCCGAACTGGAAAATTGTACAAAACATGAACTACAACTATTATATCGCTATTAGATCAACTCTTCCTTTTTTATGCTCTTTTTCATTGAACTTCCATTTCGACACTTCAAATGTTAAAACACAAGAAAAAATTGAAATGAGGTCGGTGAAAGAATAAATGCAAGAGGCCCTAAGTGATACAATTGCGTGTTATCCTCATGCCTTCCTATATTGATATATCTTCAATTTTAAACTCATAATTATTATGGTAATGTCCATTGAAAACTAACCTCACAATTATTTTGGTCATACGTTCTCATGCATTCAAATTATTTATTATCGTGGTCACTTTTGTTCATGCCTATTTATAATTTAATCTAACTAAGAAATTATTTGTTTCATTGTTTTGTTAACTTATTCAAGCATTTGAAACATTCCATGATATGTTGATGCATGTTTCTTCTATTCAAAATCGAAATGAACTGGCAGCACGCTCATATAGGAGTATGTTGTGTGAAGCAATTGTTAACATGGATATAGGTGCATAAGGGACATGTCATTTGCTTCTAGATCTCCCTCAATCTGAATGTAGTCATCGATTTTTGGTTCTTAATGCTGGTAGGAAAGTTTTCAAACAAGTACAGATTGACATATATGATGCCGGCAATGATCATTCCCTTATTGATGCACATATCAAGCAACCTACCCATATTGAACACCTTGTATTGATAGATGTTGAAAAATCACGGTCATATGATAAACGACGACATGGGGATAAATGGTTAGAACGAAATAATGGAGCTATTGTACGTGTGTTTCCTCGATTTAACTCAATTCATGATTGAGAAGATGACAAGTTTGTAGAATTTTGTTGTTCGGAGTTGGTATTCTATGAGGCCTTTCATGATTTCCATAATGATATGGGATGAGAAGATGATAACATCATGCATAATTGAGAAAACTTTCGATACAATCCATGGCATGTTGATCACAATCCATTGCCTGCAGTTTATCGAGTTGAATTTGATGGAGAAGAAGTTCAAAATCCACCTGCAGATTCTATGGAGAATGAGATGGAGATCATTTGTGCATTGTATCAGAATAAATATATAAATTACAATGAGTTTGAGATGCTAGGACATAGAGATTGTCATCATGTGCATAATTGGAACACACATTTTATTGATGAAGTAACTATCAATCGTGCTATTCATTTCATATCTGAAAAGTGAAAGTTGAATTTGATTCATGCTAACCATCATGTAAAGTCTTATCTATCGAAAGTTTGGGGGTTAAGAAAATAATAACATTTTATATTGTCCTTGACCATTATAGATAAGGGTTTGAACAATTACTTATGATAATATAACGAGCTACAGGTATAGGAACGTCTTATTTGTTCAGAGCTATTAAAAATGCCCTTGAAGCCTAATCCTTTCAGGCGAAGAGTCCATTACTTCTTTTAGCTCCTACAAGAGTTGCAGCTTTCGACATATCTGCAAGAACAATTCATTTTTCACTTCAAATTCCAATCAAAGACATGTCATATTTGAAATGAGCAAGTTTAATGGCCCTACAACAAGAGTTGAAGCATGCGAAGTATATCTTGATAGACGAAATGAGTTTCATTGGAATAAATTTATTACAAAATATTGATAAGAGGCTTCGACAGGCTTTCTTAGAAAATGAGAATATTATTTCTGGTGGGAGGTCGATTATATTTTTCAGAGATTTGGGATAATTGCCTCCTATTCTAGATAGAACAATATATGCATGTGAAGGTATTGCAAAAGAAATATAGAACTCGTTCACAACTCTTGTGACTCTTGATAATGTGTTTCGACAATATACACAAAGAAGTCAACAAATATATTTTCATCATTTGATAATGAATGTAAGGAATGCAATACTAACTATGGAAGACTAGGAAGCACTTATGAATCCTACAAATACATGCTTGGATCCTTCCACAAAAGATTCCTTTTATAAGGAAATACATTTGTTTGCAAAAAATGATGATGTAGAAAATCATGATAAGCTTTGTTTAAGAAGCCTAGATTGTCCCATTGCAGCGAGTATTGCTACAAAAGTAAAAGGAAAGTATATGGAAATAGACGAGGAAGAAATGGAACTTGAGTTACTTATTGTAGTTGGAGCTCGACTGTGTTGAGATTTTTTCTGTTTTAGTAGAAATAGACAAAATCCCAGTGTGTGACAACAATAGAAAATCTGTTGCTGGATTATCTCCAGGTTGTTGGGAGCAAATTAATGCATCCTAAATTTGATGTGAGAGTAGTTAGGTTCTCTCTGCTATAAAATAGGTTGTCATACGGATAGCTGGGAGAGAGGGTGAGAGTTTCATTGATGTAATCTCCAATTTGAATAATATATTGCCGATGCCTATGTTTGGTGGACGTAGCCCAGATTGGTTGGGTGAACCACGTTAAAACTGTCTTTTATGTGTTTGATCTTCTGCTGTGTGTGTTTTAATTTATGCTTCCTGTGCACATGATCCAACAATTGGTATCAGAACCCAGGTTGGACGTCTGGGGCAGCGGAGAAGGTGCGGACTGAGCTATTGAGGGAGCAAACCTTTGCTGTTGGGAGCGCGGACTTGTGTTGACCGGAGCGCTGGAGGTGATATGGTATTGCTGGTGCGTGAATGTGCAAATTGATTGCTGCCTGCCAGGAGTCTGCTGGTGTGTGGGAACCTGTCGTGGAGCTGAACGGTGTGTAGAGCATGACCTGGTATGTTAAGCATTGAGCCGAGCGGATATCTGATATTTAAATTCCTGGTGCCTATTAAATAGCTGCGTATTTTTGTTAAATCGTTGGTCGGTGTGTAGAAACAACAATTGGAGAATAATATTTTCTTTTAGTGTCACTCCGATTCAGTGAAACAATACCGATCTTGATGAGGGTGGAACCTCATGCGTGAAAGATGTTAACGGCAACACCAGTTTGTGTTCTTGTGTGTGGAAACTTTATAAGTGATCGTTAATATTAATTTTATTGATGTTCGAGAAAATACATAAGGTGGACTGAATCATGTTTCTTATGTTATAAACTTGCGTTCTACCTTTTTACGAGATGGAAATGGATGCACAGAAATTTTTGTGAATCCTGAAAGTTCTGATTATTTTTTGGAATATTCTTCTTCGTGGAATTCCATTTACTGCATGCACTTGACCAGCGTTTGGCGCAAGGCAGTCTAAAGAACGGTTTTTGGAGGCACATAAAGCATAGGAACATCAATTGTCATAGGAACGCAAAATGTTGAGCAGTGTATTTTTTTTTTTGAAATATGTATGTGGTCACCTCGCCCATTTTACAGTTGAAAATATGTAGTATGCGGTCACAGCAAAATATTTTTTTTTGTAAAAAAGGCAGAGGCACAAATTCTTTTTTTGTGGAGTGCAAATAGGCAGTTTTTTGGTTATGTATAAACAAATGCAAAGGCAGAATTTTTTTTTTGAAGGGAAGATATTTTCGTTTAAAGGCATAGGCAATTTTTTTTTAAAATTGCTGGTATTTAAAACGTTGATATTGGAGATTATTGTGCTTTTTGGTATAAAATGGCGAAAACTCAAAGTGCCCGGTTTGAAATTGAGAAATTTAATGGCAAGAATAATTTTGAGATCTGGAAGGTGAAGATGCACGATTTGCTGGTTCAACAAGTGGCAAAAGCACTGTTGGGGAAAAACAAAAGGCCTCCTTCCATGACGGAGGATGAATGGGATGAGATGGATGATAGAGCTCTGAGCAGAATTCGGTTATGTCTGGCGGACGATGTTCTATTCAACATTGTGTCAGAGAAAACCACCGCAGGCCTGTGGTCGAAGCTTGAGAAGCTCTACATGACGAAATCTTTGACAAATCGAATTCTCCTGAAACGACAGCTTTATGGTTTGCGGATGAAAGAAGGTACCTCAATTGCTGATCACCTGAATGTTTTTAATACCTTATTGGTGCAATTAAACAGTCTAGATGTAAAATTTGATTCAGAGGATAAGGCAATAACTCTATTATGTTCTTTGCCTGAATCCTGGGATCATTTTGTTACTTCCATAAGTTTTAGTACATCAAATATCCTTGAGTTTGACGATGTTGTTGGAGCCTTGTTGGCTGAGGAGACGAGGAAGAGGTCGAATGCAGACACCTCGACATCAGAGGTAATGATGGCCAGAGGTCACTCACGAGAGAGACACTCCGGGGGAAAGCATAGCGACTCTCGTTCAAACTCCAAAGGAAAGAAGCCAAAGATGAAGTGCTGGCTGGCATTGTGGCAAGGCTGGACATCTAAAAAAGGATTGCTGGAAGCGAAAGCAGGCTGCTAAAGAAGGCTCTTTGACAGAAAAGAAGGAAGCCAACACCACGGATACAGGTTCAGTATCAGGTTCAGGTATGAGTGATGAAGTATTGTCAGTTAATGTTTCAAAACATGATCAACATTGGTTGTTAGATTCCGGGGCATCTAACCACATGTGTATACATAGAGATTGGTTTAAAACATATAGATCAATTGATGATGTTGTTGTGTACATGGGTAATGATGTAACATGTAATATTGTTGGGATTGGAAGCATACAACTACAAATGTTTGATGGCACAACAAGAATATTAACTGATGTAAGGCATGTACCAGATTTAAGGAAAAACTTGATCTCATTAGGAGCACTTGATTCAAATGGATATAAAACTGTAATTCAAGGTGGAGTTATGAAAATCTATAAAGGTATCTTACTAGTGATGAAGGCTAAGAAAGTAGGAAATCTATTTCAGTTAGAAGGTAGAACTGGGTCAGATCATGTGTCTGTGTCTGAACATGAAAGTAGTTCCATTCACTTATGGCATCAAAGATTGGGGCATATGAGTGAAAGAGGATTGAAAATTTTGGCTGACCGAAAGTTACTTCCTAATCTAAGATCTGGAAAATTGGATTTCTGTAAACATTGTCTGTTTGGTAAACAAAATAAACAAAAGTTTAAAACAGGCAAACATACTAGTAAAGGCATACTTGATTATATCCATTCAGATGTGTGGGGTCCAGCTCCTACAGCTTCATATGGTGGTTCGTCTTATTTTGTATCATTCATTGATGATTTTTCTCGAAAAGTTTGGGTCTTCATGTTGAAAAAGAAGTCTAATGTGTTTACAGTTTTCAAGCAGTTTAGAGCATTGGTAGAAAACAACACTGGTAGAACAATAAAGTGTTTAAGAACTGACAATGGTGGCGAGTTTACTTCCAAGGAGTTTGACAGCTATTGCAAGGATGCAGGGATCGAGAGACATAAGACCACGGTTAATACTCCTCAGCAGAATGGAGTTGCTGAACGCATGAACAGGACTCTTCTAGAGAGAGCAAGGTGTATGCTCAGTAACGCCGGGTTGCCGAAGGAGTTGTGGACGAAAGCAGTGGCAACTGCTTGTTATGTGATAAACCGATCTCCATCAACGACAATAGACTGCAAGGTTCCGCAAGAGGTATGGACAGGACACCCTTGTGACTATTCTAAACTCAGAGTGTTTGGTTGTGATGCATATGCTCTAGTGCCTAAACATCAGCGAACTAAATTAGATCCGAAATCGAAAAGGTATATCTTTGTTGGGTATGGTGATGGAACAAAGGGATATAGATTGTGGATCCTACTACCCGCAAAATCATCATCAACAGAGATGTAAGGTTTAATGAATCCTCTCTTGTACAGTTAGATGTAGATAGAAGATTGAAACAGGATGATGTATCTGATTTCCAGCATATTCAGTTTGACAGCATTTCTAATGATAGTCAAAATGACCATAGTTCAGATTCTAGTCATGAACAGGTTTCAGAATCAGATTATGAACAGGGTTCAGATGGAGGAAAGGAACAGGTCTCAGATGGCGATCATGAAGAAATTCCTACAGTTGATAGACAACCCATTGTGGAAGCACCAGAAACATTCTTAAGGAGATCTACAAGGATCAAACGCCGTCCGAGAAGGTATGATGATTCAGTTGCTTTGATCGCTAATGATGATGAACCTTTGTGTTATCAGGAAGCTGTAGAAGGTTCAAATAGTGACAAATGGAAAGCAGCCATGAAGGAAGAAATGATGGCCTTGAGTAAAAACGGCACATGGGATCTGGTGGAACTTCCGAAAGGCAGGAAAACTGTGGGATGCAAATGGGTGTTCAAGCTGAAACGGGGTGTGAATGATACGGAAGACAGGTACAAAGCTCGGCTGGTTGCAAAAGGGTTTTCTCAGAAAGCTGGCATAGACTTTCATGAGATTTTTTCACCAGTGGTTAAAATTGTTTCAATTAGAATTGTGTTAGCATTAGTGGCTTTGTTTGATTTGGAGTTGCAGCAGTTAGATGTTAAGACTGCATTTCTACATGGTGATTTAGATGAGGAAATATATATGGAACAACCGGAAGGGTTTGTTCAGCATCGCAATGAGAAATTTGTCTGCAGGCTCAAGAAGTCATTATATGGCCTGAAGCAGTCGCTTCGGCAGTGGTATAAGAAGTTTGATTCTTTCATGTTGAGTCAGAAATATGTTAGAAGTGAATATGATCATTGTGTTTATTTCAAACAATTGAATAATGGCATGTTCATTATCTTAGTGTTATATGTTGATGATATGCTTTTAGCAAGCAAAATCATTGAAGAAATCAACAGGTTGAAGACTTAGATGGCAAGGACGTTTGATATGAAAGATCTAGGAGCCGCAAGACAGATTTTGGGCATGGAGATTTTCAGAGACAGGGGCAATGGTAAGCTGTGGCTATCACAACAGAAGTATGTTGAGAAAATACTTTTGAGGTTTGGTATGAACAATGTGAAGCCTGTGTCGATCCCTTTAGCTTC